>MU732353.1:0-43689 GCA_026770625.1 Nicotiana glauca
TGAAGCATGTAGGAAAATCGGATATAACAAAATACAACAATTTATTTAAGCTCGAATTCTGAACCCTGAACCCTGAACCCTGGTCTGCAAAACCAGAGATTCTGGGTTCGATCCCCAGCAGAGTCGCCAGAGCTGTCACACCTCTTTTTTTACATGGCTTACTACACCCCGGGAAAGGGATATAATAAAAAGAAAGAGTTTTTCCAATTAAAGGACGGTCAGAACGGGATTAGTTATTTAAAAATTTTAGAGTTGCCACTTGAGAATATAATGGTGTCTCAAGTCACCGAATTAATCCCGAACCGAGGAAAGTTTGACTNTGTATTTTGATTTTATTTGATACTAACTTGTATGCTTTGATTTATAGACTTCTTTTATTATTATTTATTTGAAAAGACTTGCGACATCGTGAAAGCATATTTCCGACCACGTTGCCATCAAGGCACCCGTTTCGTTAACACACTTCGACTTTGTCGAGATTTGGATTTGGGTCGCAATCAATACACACCCGAGCTTTAAGGAAGTAATTAAATCGTGCTTAATGGTTCTAGCGTGACGATGTTTGGGAAAGGCCATTGAAATTTGCTAAAATAGCCCCTCCAAATTTTAACTGTTTTTATTAATCAAATATCGAGGGCCCCGCAATTATTCTGGGTTCAGCGAGGCTCATCTCCAAATTTTGGCCATTTTTATTATTGGTTTATTTTAAGAATTACGACGTCATGAAAATGCATTTTTAACCACGCTACCACCAGTGTACACGTGATCATTAACACATTTTGATTTCGCCGAGATTTGGATTTGGGTTGCATTCAATGCACACCCAAATTTAAGGAGGTAATTAAAATCGCGCCTAAAGAGGCTAACGTGTTGTTACCTTTTGGGAAGGCCATGAAATTTGCTGAATGGCTTGTCCCTAGTTTCTAAAGGATTAAAACTAATTAAGCGAGGGCCGTGCATTTTGAAGTTTTATTTTGGCATGGTATGCCTCGAGTTATTCTAGAGGGCTTTACTCAAATTAAAACAAACTAAATTATTCTAGAGGACTTGCGTGATTAAATTCACGCATTTAGAGTCGCACAAACACTCAGAATGGCTGGCCATTACTATCAATTGTGACGGCATGAAACTAAAGTTTCAGGCAATTAAAATCATTTCTACATTTACAGCCTCAATTTTCTTATAGAAACACAAGTGAAATAAATAAAATGTTATGGACACAAACCTGCAGAACCTGGAACTATCAATTTTTTAACAGAACAAATAAATCACTGGTTTAAACCTGAATTTTAAACCTTCATAGACTGGAATTAACTCAAGGATGAAGCTCGTCAAATTTCCTTGATTTCCAGTCCAGTTTTCATGGATGTTAAGCACCATTTCACTACTCCAATTAAAATAGCCTAACTAATCTAAACCATTGGCGGTCCAGTCTCAACTAAATAATATTATCATAATCCAACTAAATAGCGATCAAATCGATCAATTAACACAAATTAGTACAGTCCAGGTCTGTTCATACAAAATTTAAACGAATTAAATCACTAAATACTTTAAAATGGACAGAGATTGCAATTTTTCATTTAGCATTCATGTATTTAGTCTTGAAGCTGGGTCTACATTAAAATGTTACAAGCTGTGTACCTGGATATTGCAAATAGGAAAAGGAGAAAGGGAGTCAGCTCAAACAGTGATGCAGCAGCAGTTCGAAATAATATCACCACAGCAGTAAAGAACACAAACAGCCTCTGGGTGTAAAAATTTGAGACAGGAGCTTCGAAGGCCCAGCAAATAATCCAAGTTCACTCAAATAAATCGAATGCAATGGAAAAAGGGCTCCAAACCAATATGCCAATAAACTCTATACCAAAACACCAACAGAAGAAAAAAAAAACCAATGAAACAGTAGTTTTGGTTTTCTTTTGAATACTTGAAGTTTGGATATCGAATTTCAGATTTGAACTGTAGAGGAAGGTAGGGAAAATTCTTGAGGTTCCAAATTTTTGGACCTAAAATGTGATTTCTAAAAAATGAGGGAATCAGCCGTATTTTCCAGATCCCTTTCTCAGCTCATGGAACCCCTTTTTATAAGAAGAAATTAGGGCAGCTTCTTAAAAATCTGTTTTCACTATATGCCCCTTTTTAATTTCACTTTAACCCCTCATTTTGTGACTTGTTGCCCAAGTAACTACTACCCAAAATATTATAACTTACACTAAAACCCCACTAGGAAGGTCTTGGAAGGTTCTTTTAGACATACAATGCATGTACTACCCTTATCCTTGTTTTAAATTTACTAACCTATAAAATTCTACCCTTTTCTCATGCCCATACTACCCTTGGAATCCCTTAAAATTACTGCGGCCCTTCAATTAACTGAACCAAAACTTTTTTTTTATTTTTTTATTTTATTAAAGTTAATCTTGATGCAACTTAAATCAGCTATAACCATCATACAGACTAAATTTAACTAATTATTCTACAAGCCTAAGCTAATACCCATTTTTAACAATTAACACAACCAACACTAAAATCCAAAGCTGAAATCATGGAAACAAATGAAAGGAGAAATGTGACCCCAATTAGGAATCCAAACACAAAGGATCACAGGGTATTATATTTACGTAGCAGACTAAAACAAATTTGAGTCGACTAACTATCAGAATGAAGAACACTTCTCATACAATATTCACTTAAACCAATCAATCAAAAATCAAGCCAAATCTTGGAACTAAGCCATCACAAGACCATTTAAGGCCGAATATGGCAGATATTAAACTTGTTAACATGAACAAGGTAATTAACTATAATATTTCTGCCATTTACACAAATATTGTGATGTCTAGTCCTCAGACATGACCAGATTAAACCATATGTATGAACGAAATTACAATTTAAACTAAATAAGTAAAATAGAGAAGTAAACTTACTGAATCAAATCCTTAAGCATGACTCGAAGTTAACTTCAAATTGAAATTATGAGCCCATCTCATAGGAGATGAACCCATAATCTTAACATGAAATAACTCGTCTTAACAAATGAAAGTTCCACAAACCAGTCTGGGATGGTAAACCTCATATTGGGTGAGACTCGGAACATTTCGATGGGCTTTGAGTGTGGATTCAGGGTGAGGAAGGTTGATGGACCCTTTGGTAGCAGTTTGGGTTCGATTGGATGAGTTTGAAATTTGACCGGACTTTTTGATTCAATTTTCGAGACGATTGGCCTACATTCGAGGGCTAATGCTTGCATATTCAGACTAAGGGGTCGAGGTGGTTCGAGGGTATTAATTTGGGGCTGAACGGAGGTGGCGCCGCCACCGGAGATGTTGAGGATTAGGTGGCGGCTGATTAGGGTTTGAAGAGGGGTGTTGTGAAGGAGACGATGAAAGGGGGTATGGGGATTCATTCGGACAGATTTATATTAAAAGAGGTAGAGTTCCTGGCCGTTTGATCAAACAACATCTACGGCCAGGATTAAAAGGCGACGGAACGACGTCGTTTGGTTAATTGGGTGGGCGGGACTAGTTTGACTATTAATTGGGCCTGGGTCAGGGGTTTGAATTTGGGCTGGAAATTTCGAGTAAGATGGCCCAATTGGGCAGCCTTCATTCTAAGCTTTTCTTCTTAATTAATTTCCCTCTTTTTTTTTTTTTTATAAGATTGAAACTACATTAAATTCCTAATACACTTCAACTAAACCAAACAAATCCTAGAATTATAGTAAAAACCTATTTTGTGACAAGTTCTAATTAAACACGATTGAAATGTAAAATGAACTAATATTTTGTGATTTTTCTTATTTTGTGCTAATACCAATTATCCTCTAATTAATGCTAAAAGATGCTATTAAATCCTAAATACTAATGCGTATTTTTGTATTTTAATATGTTAACATGCACAAATAAAATGCAACAATTATCAGAAAATGACACCAGAATGCACATAACTGTAAAAATAAAGGAAAAATTATTTTGTTTGAATTTTGGGAATTATTCATATAGAGGGCAAAAATCACGTGCTCACACAGCCACTTGTGATTGTTACTTGGGACACAAAGTCATAAATTGAGCAACACGAATCTGTGTCCATTGACCCTATTTTCTCAGATAGCGGCATGAAATCTGGAGTTGATTCCTCACTATTCAATAAAATGCCTGACCATAGGGGAGCGTTTCGATATAGTTTAATCTCTCAAAAGGTGGCTGCTCAATATATGTTATTTCATTTTTCATTTGATCCTGATTTAGTAGCTGACGTGTGTTTGATAGTATAGATATTGTGTTTGATAATAGTTTTCCATTGAATCTTCCATGTATTACACCACTATCAACAATGGCATTGGAGAGAAATCCATGCTGCCTACTGCAGGCCAGCTGTTAGACATAATGTCCCAGCCGTGTAACCATTCCAAGATGTTCCTCCATGAGTTATCCACTGCCAATATCCTTACTCCTATGGTTAAATATGAGTGGAAAAATGGAAACCCAAGCCCTACAGACAAGGTATTTCTTGAAAGCTTCCGACGAATTGACACTAAGTCGCCTTGGGGTAGTATTGAGACTATCGCGAACAGTGCAATATGAGTTTGTGCTGGCCATACTGCTATTTGCATAAGCAAAGTTGCAGGAAAATTATGGGTCAGTGAATTTATACAGGAGCTTGACATGGAGTTTGACTGTATGGTTTTCGATACACTATCGAATTAGGTAATATCTATAATATTTTATGATTGTAATAGAGTTGCTACTTCATTTCTACCTAATTTTTGACTACCCAATTGCAAATGGGTAGATACTGGTCAAGTAATTGATTCCTTTGATATCCGACATTGCAACCAAATTGAGTTTCCAAGTAAGAGGTTTCCCATTGCTCGAATACTTGTTAGGCATACTGCTATCTGCTTGAACAATTACTATATGTTTGCTATTTGTTGTGTGGACAATTGGTTTGATAGTGGGAAGGGATATGAGGTTGATCCAAGGGGAATTGACATGGGTGGTAAAAATCTTACAAATTCTTGTGCAACTTACTTGAAACTGGTGCAACTCAATGGCCTCTTTCCCAGTTGTGGTGGTACATATTTGTTTAAATTGTTGGCACATAAGGTTAAGGGTGCTACTACTTCTTTTGAAGATGATGTCTATGGATATGTAGCATGTCCTGAATCTATGTCTGCTACAGAGAATACAACCTATGTGGCCACAAAGGTGACAGTATCTTATGTGATGTCCTTCTATAGCATACCTATAAGTTGTGATATCTGTCTCCTCATGTGCCAATTGATATATCCAAACTCATCAAGCAATGACTTCTTTCACTTCACTGCAGCTAAGTTTGGAGCGACTAATTTATCTACATTGCTTGACCTGAAATCCAAATGGGATTCTGAACCGTCCAACAAGAGGGCTAGAAATATTCTACAACCTACATTGAGCATACTTGCCATATCTAGCTCTGCCTTCTCAAAAGCTTTATCATTTGCTACTTTACTCTTGGAAACAATAACAACGCTCGATATTGTTATTGACGTGGACTACATTCTAGGAGATACCCCAAGAGCCACAAGTTCCATGATGGGATATGGCAGTCTCTGTCATGAATGATCCTAATTTCATCAACCGTTATGGAGTCTATACCACCTTATTTAGCAGAAAGTTGAGTCTTCCTAATTTCCTCATTGGTGTCATTTTCTATGTGTTGCTTTTACTACCTACAAACTCAACAGGTTGGGGTTGCTGTGTTTTATGTAAATTGAGTGAAGATCAACAGTATCTTGTTGATTGGATGAGTTGCTACTGTGGTGGAACTAATATGGAAAATATGAAGAGTTATGGACGAGCTAAATTTCTTTGATACTTCTACATCACCTTGGAAATGGGCTTTCATGCAAGGTTTTACAATGCTCCTTCAGAACAGATATCAAAGGAAAATAATTTATATTCATATTACATTATGAAAGGCTAAGGGAATGAATGTTGTGTGGGAAGAGCCTGTTGATGTAAATGCTCAATTATTGACGTTCTTCCCTGTACTATTTCTCTTACAAGGATTAAAAGCATATGTTGGAGTCTTGTTGCTTCAAACTATATTTACTAGTTTTACAAATGACGGACAAAAGCTTGCTTTGAATCTGGAAGACATAGGAGATATGAATTTCACTACAAGAGGCTTAATCTTGCCTTGTAGGCAAATTATTGCCGATGGTGCTTTGAGTCATCCTTGGAGTGAAATGAATTCTAGTGATCTATTTCCTATGCCCAATGAAGCAAAGACAATTCTTGAGGGCAAATTCCCTAGCTCAAACCTTGAGGACAAGGTTCTTATTAAGGGCGGGAGTATTGCTATGAATATGCCCTTTACCAATTATACTACTATTGGGCTGGTAGTTGTGCCAGTTGTTAAAATGAGGAAAGACCAATATGTGATGTGAGATCCGGGTTGAGAAAATTCATTAAAGTATTAGAGTGCTGAAGGAAATTGAGGATATATAAATAGCAGGAGTGTGTGTAGTTGTTAGGCTAAGCTATAACTTGGTCTTTTCTTTTCATTAGCTATTTTGTAATAGCAGTATGGAACCTCCCTTTTTTTATTTTTCATTTTTTGTTCCATGAATCAGTTATAATAGCTCAGTTTGGTTAAATATCATATTATATGTTCCTTTGGTAAATATAGATCCATTACAAGTTGTGTCTCTTCTTCTCATGGAATCGCATTACATCCAATTAGTTTGGATATTTTTAATGAAAGAGGATATAGCTGCGGAAAGTGGGCACCCACATCTTGGTCAAGAACTTTCATCCTTAAGCTTTTTGCTGCTCATGTTAGATGCATATATATATATATATAATTTCAAATTTATATGTGAGTGATAGGGCTGGAATTTGTGTTAGAAGCAAGGATAATTTTGGGTTGGTTCTCTCAAATCTGATGATAAGAAATGTGGTTAAGTTTGGTATGCATGTAATGGCAGTTTTACGTGGTTTGGATACACTATGCGAGATGACTTATAATTTTTACCTGGTTTTGGATGAAATACCAATAAGATATACTGTATGTTAGATTAGAAGAATAAAGACATTCAAATGGGCCGGAAACACCGAAGGAGCATTTAGGTGGTTGCAGCTATGGTTCCCTGCAGGTTAATGCTTTATCAATTCTTTGGAAACTTGTATATCAACCTCCTAATATCCTTTTTGGCCTAATTAAATCATCTTGTGGCTTTATCACGGTAGAATGTCAACAAAAAATTCAAACTTGAGAGGCTTTGTAAAGATATCTGCAACTTGATCATGAGACTTCACATATTTGAGCTCGACTTCCTTCTTAGCAATGCAATATCTGATGAAGTGATACTTTGTATCAATATGCTTGCTTCGATCATGGTATATTGGATTCTTTACAAGTACCTGTGCGGATTTGTTGTCAATACAAATCTCCATAGCTTCAATTTGTGGCAAATTGAGCTCCTTCAACAATCTTTTCAGCCAAATAGCATGACATATACATGATGTTGCTGCTATATATTCAGCTTCACAAATCGAGAGAGTAACAATTGATTGTTTCTTTGAACTCCAAGAAAAAAAAGAATCCCCCAAGAAAAATACAAAACTAGTTGTATTTTTCCGATCATCAATACTCCTGCATAATCATTATCACAAAATCCCATAAGGTTTAATTCATTAGAGGAAGAATAAAATTACCCAAAGTCGATAGTACCTTTTAGGCAACGAAGAATTCTTCTAGCGACCTTCAAGTGAGTGGAGCTAGAAGCTTCCATGAAACGACTTACTACTCCAACTGCAAAGGGTATATCTATCCTGGTACAAGTCAAGTATCTCAAACTTCCCACAAGACTTTTGGAAAATGTGGGATCCACTTTTTCTCCTTCATTAAACTTGAACAATTTTATCCCACTCTCCATCGGTGTGTTCACGGGGTTGCAATCGAGTATGTTGAACTTCTTCAATATCTCTTTTGTATAGCTCTCTTGAGAGATAGAAATTCTATCCTCCATCTGCTTTACTTCTAGGCCCAGGTAATATGACATGAGCCCTATGTCTGTCATCTCGAACTCACAAGACATACCTTTCTTAAAAGCTTCAAGCAAAATTGGGTTATTGCCCGTGAAAATAAGATCATCAACATAAAGACAAACAAGTAAGATATCTCCATTAGTATGAACTTTAAGGTAAAGAGCATATTCATGGAGACAACGAGTAAACCCATTGTCTTGAAATTATTTATCGATGCAACTATTCCATGCTCGTGGGGCTTGCTTTAATCCATATAAAGCTTTCTTCAACCTCAACACTTTATCTTCATGGTTTTTGACCATGCAGCCCAATAGTTGTTCAACATAAACTTCTTCTTCAAGATATCCATTCAAGAAGGCTGACTTGACATCTAGTTGATGGATCTTCCACTTCATTTGCGCCGCTAAAGAGATCAGCAAACGAATCATCTCCATGCAGGAAACAGGTTCATAGACTTCTTCATAGTCAATGCTTTGATTTTGCTTGTAGCCTTTAGCCACAAGTCATGCCTTGTATCTCTCCACATCTCCATCAGCATTCTTCTTTGTCTTGTATACCTATTTCACTCCAATTGCTCGATGACCCTTGGGAAGAGTTGTCAACTCCCAAGTGTTGTTCTTCTCTATTGACTTAATCTCCTCCTCTATGGATTATCTCCACCTTTTGTTTGTAATAGCTTCATCAAAGTTTATTGTTTCACTGTCAACAAACAAACAACATAAAAAATCAAAATTAGTAACTTCTTTTGTGTCCTCATAGAGCTCTTAAATACTCTTTGTCCTTTGCGGCTGTTCATTTGAACTTTCTTGAGAAGAGGGAGATGCAACATTGATTGGAGAAGGAGGTGGAGTTGTATCCTGCACAGGTTCCATGGTCTCTGATTCTTCTTTATTTCAATATATTTTATTGTTTAGGGGGAATTACGCTTACTTGTTTTTTAGTACAAGTAGCTACTGGGTTTGCTATGACTTTTTACTATCGTCCGACCGTTACTGAGGCTTTTGCTTCTGTTCAATACATAATGACTGAAGCCAACTTTGGTTGGTTAATCCGATCAGTTCATCGATGGTCGGCAAGTATGATGGTCCTAATGATGATCCTGCATGTATTTCGTGTGTATCTCACCGGCGGATTTAAAAAACCTCGCGAATTGACTTGGGTTACAGGTGTGGTTCTGGCTGTATTAACCGCATCTTTTGGCGTAACTGGTTATTCCTTACCTTGGGACCAAGTTGGTTATTGGGCAGTGAAAATAGTAACAGGTGTCCCTGACGCTATTCCTGTAATAGGATCACCCTTGGTCGAATTATTGCGCGGAAGCGCTAGTGTGGGACAATCTACTTTGACCCGTTTTTATAGTTTACACACTTTTGTATTGCCGCTTCTTACTGCCGTATTTATGTTAATGCACTTTCCAATGATACGTAAACAAGGTATTTCTGGGCCTTTATAGAGAAAAGAAAAATAGATCCTAAATATTTGTAATCAATCATTTATCACTTGGTGGAGGAATATATAGTATTTCATTGCTACAAGTATGGATTATTGAAAATCCATAGTATGGAAAAAAATTATATGAAGCTTCTTCCTGAGCTTCCCAATCCCATGCCAATTCTTTATTAAATTCAACATCGCGACTTACCACCACCTTCCGCTGCTTGGGTTGTATAATGTGTAGCATTTTGAACTCGTATTATAACCAAAAAACACATGCTTGACACTTCAATCGTCAAGCTTTGCCCTCCCTTGATGTGGTACAGAAGCATAGGCTATGCTCCTAAAGATTCTCAAATGTTTGGCACTTGGCTTTCTTCCACTCCATGCTTCTTGAGGGGTTTGATATCTAACATTTCTTGTTGGAGACTTATTGTTCAAATAAACTTTACAAGAAACAGCTTCAGCCCAAAATTCCTTGGGCATATTTTTAGCTTTCAACAAACATCTAGACATATTAAGAATCGTTTGATTCTTTCTCTCTGCAACACCATTTTGTTGCGGTGAATAAGGTACCGTTAGAGGACGACGAATTTCATGAGATTGATAGAAGTCATTAAATTCGTTTGAAGTGAATTTGCCTCCTCTATCGGACCTTAGAGCTTTAATTTCATAGCCACATTCTTTCTCCACAAGTACTTTGAAATTTTTTAAAAAGCAGCAAAAGCTTCAAATTTTGGTTCAAGAAATAAACCCAAGTCTTTCTACCAAAGTCATCAATGAAAAGTAGAAAGTATTTACTTTTACTAAATAAGGTGGATTGATTGGTCTACATACATCGGTGTGAACAAGCTGGAGCGGCTTGGTTGATCTTGACATGGCCTCCTTTGGAAAACTCCTCCTTGCATGTTTTCCAAGATGACAAACTTCACACAATTGATTGGGGTGGTTGATTGATGGTATCCCATGCACCATGTTATTTTCTCCCATTGATTTGAGTGCTCCAAAATTCAAATGCCCAAATCGCATGTGTCAACACCATGAATCATCTTGTACATTAGCCTTTAAACACTTTGCATCAATTGTTTTAAGATTTAGAGAAAATAATCTATTTTTTGCCATGTGTACTTTAGCAATTAGAATTCTACTTGAATCTCTAAGCCAAAGATGCATATTTTTCATGTGGATATCATATTCCTTTTCAAGAAGTTGGCCCAAACTCAAAATATTACTTTTTAATTTTGCCACATAATAAACATCTTGAATTAGCTTGTGACTACCATCTTTACAGGAGATCAGAATCGTACCTATCCCTTCGATTTGAATCTTTGAGGTATTTCCAAAAGATACATTACCTCTCACCATTTTATTGATCTTTACAAACTTCTCTTTGCATCCACACATATGATTGCTTTCCCCATTGTCCAAATACCACGAGCTACAATCATCCCTATCTTCTTCCTTGAGTGTCAGCAATAATGTTGACTCGTCTTCGTCTTTCTTGTCATCAATGAGGTTAGCCTTTTCTTCAACATTGCTACGACATTTCCAAGAGTAGTGGCAAAATTTATGATAATTATAACACTCATTTTTTATTTGTCACATCTTTCCATTATTTTCTTGGTAGTAGCCATGTCCTATTCCTCCTCTTTGTCCACGAGCACGACTTCTGAATGTTTGGTGGATTTTAACTTTATTGTTAAAGTTCTTACCATTACTTCTTCCACTTCCATGACCGTCACGGCCTCGTCCTCGTCCATTCCCTCGATAGCTTTTTTCTCCTCCATAATCTTTGAAGGATGCCTGAGTTTTAAGAAGTTGCTCTAATCGCACTTCTTGACTCCTCTTGATCTTTTCTTCAAGGGCCTGTAAAGAACCTTCCAATTGCTCCACCATCATTGAGTCTAAATCTTTAGACTCTTCAATAACAGACACCAGAAAATCGAATTTAGGTGTTAAAGTGCGAATGATCTTTTCTACCATATGGACATCTTCTATGTCCTCCCCGTATCGTCTCAATTGATTTACAATAGCTTTCACTTTTGAACAATGATGCGAAATTCATTCGGATTCTTTCATTTTTAAAACTTCAAAATCAGCCCTTAGAGTTTGAAGTTTTACCTTCCTCACCTTGTTAACTACTTGGAGAGAATCTTGTAAAATTTCCCAAGCTTCCTTTGAGGTGGTAGCTGCCACCTTCTCAAACATGACATCATCCAAACATTGATGGATTAGCGTGAAGGGCTTGTAGATCCTTCTTCCTTGTCTTTTCCAAGACCTCTTTTTCATTTTGAAGCAAAGCTTCCTCATTATCGCATTTTGCATCCCCTCTGTCTACAATTTCCCACACATCCTTGGAGCCAAGAATGGCTTTCATGCGTAGACACCATTTCTCATAATTATCTTTTGTGAGACGGGGATATTGAAAAGACAGCGGACCATTACTCATCATGGCTCTGATACCACGTTGTTGGAAAAATAAATAATATTCCGCCCAAGAGTAATATCCACGGTAAATAACAATAACGCAAGAGAGTAACAACGACACCAAATATTTTAACGGGGTAAAATGCAATACCCGAGCGAAGCAATATTACCACTATAATATTACAACCTAGTAATGTCAAAAGACTACTACAACTTCTAAAGAAATAACACTTTTTATTTTTCTATAATATTACTACCACGCACTATTTATCTCACAGACAACAATCTGTGGATTACCCTCATTACTTTCTTCTTCTCTTGTTTTTGGTGTGTTTGAAATGAGTCAACATCATCTCTATTTATAGTTGAACGAACGCTTGCCAAAATCAATCAAAATGTGTTTTTTTGCCTACTTTCCTATTTGCAAGATTGCAAATTGGTTATGAAATTGGTTCCACTGCCCAACCTTACATGTGCCTACTATTGCCATGGTTTCAACCAATCACTTTTTTTCTTTCTTTTTTTTCTTTTTATTTATTTTATTTAGGGACCCCACACTGTATGTTGGATTGGAAGAATAAAGACGTTCAAATGGGCCGGAAACACCGAAGGAGCACTTAGGTGGTTGCAGCTATGGTTCCCTACAGGTTAATGCTTTATCAATTCTTTGGAAACTTGTATATCAACCTCCTAATATCCTATCTGCCCTAATTAAATCATCTTGTGGCTTTATCATGGGAGAATGTCAACTATACTCTCCAGCTCTATCGTCTCTTAAGTTCTAGTAAGGTGGGATTTGTCCAATTGCTCTTATTTTTTAACACAATAGGATATTTGGTATTGAGGATTTTGCTTCGTACCTAGAGGGGCAAATTGTAGGACAAACAGAGCAAAATCTTGTTTTATCACTTAAACAAGTGGATAGACCTTCAACATTGGAAGATGTTCCATGGTGGTGTTTCTTGCAGTGCTACTGGTTGATATGGCTGCTGGCCACTCTAAGATAGGAAACGGGTCCTTGAAAAAATAATCACTCCTCGTGCTCTAGTGAACTTCATAGTAGGTAAGGAGGTGAAATTGAATGGTGGCATTGTTGCTAGATTATTTCATGGGTTTGGTAAGGAGGTTGATGTTCTGGTGTTTATTTTTGCTAATTCTTATTGTTTGCCTTAAAAACAGATAACAATTGAATTTATACATGGTTTTAAGGACACGTGATTTTACTTGGCACAAACTGAGAAAATATGTAAATCTATTGAAATTGACTCTAAATAGAAATAAAAGCAAACCAAAGGAAATGTATAGCTTCGGCCCTCGAGGTAGATCGCCCTTGAACCAAATGAGTATTCCACTGGAAAGTAAGAACAAATTAACAGAATATTGAGAGCTTAAGAGAAAGGTACAATATTGCTTTGTATTGCGTAAATGTTATGCCTTTTACAAATGATCAGCTCCCATTTATATAGTAGGGGAGTCCTACCCTTAATACAATTCTAAATACAGTAAGAAATCCCATGATTAGCTAATTAATCAGCCTCTTTTTGATATGTGCCGAGATTTCCGCCGTGATCCTCGTCCGATTGCGGATATTTTGTCTTTCCGCTATTTGGCTCGGTAAGCTTCCCTCGATCTTGGTCGATCCCTATCCCAACTGGTTTCGATCTTAGATCTCAATCGATCTTTGGCCATGAGCCCAGCAATTTATCTTTACACCACGGTCTGATATAACATGGGGTCGAACCTTGGCTTGCCACGTTCTAGGGCAAGCCCGATTTTGACCGTATACAGATAGTCCCCTAATTTCTCAGAGAGAAGACGACGAGAAACGATATGAACTTTTCCAATCCCATCTTGATGGGTCATAGCGTAAGCCATGAACCCGACTATGACGTCAACGACAAGTGGATATAGAGGCATTAAATGCTTGTCAGTCGTTGTCTGACACTTCCGGTTCTGAACCGTCGCCAGCTACCTATAAAAACCCTAGCCTTTCCTCATTCAAACTTTTACACTAAAAGTCTTTCCTACCTTTGCTTTTTCTTCAACAAGGCTCTTTGCTTTTCCATCTTCACACTCAAATTCCATGAACCCTAATCAAACTGTGTATCATCCCAATTCTCTTTACTCCTGTTCATCAATGTCTAAAACATCCAAAACTGTGCCACAAAAGGAGTCCACTTCTTCATCACGACCCGCAAGCTATGAGGCTCCGATAGAACCCTACTTTGAGGAATTCGTTCTACCAGAGTGCCCAACCAACACTGACTTTAAGCTCGAAAAGACTCCCACGGTGCCGGACCAATGTGAACTGGTCTCGAGGTATATATCCACCATTACCAAATACATCCTCAAAAGGGTAAAAGAGGAGTGTAACTGGTGAACAAGGATGTAGTAGTTCCTACTCTTGAGGAATCGATCATTACTCACGTAAAGGGGTATCTAAGTGTTTACACTTACCCCTTCATGGTGGGCCCTTTAGAACCCATCGTCGTCGCCTTTTGCAAGAGGTACAACATCATTTTCGGCTAAATCCACCCCTCATTTTGGAGAATAGTCATTCTCTTCCGTTTCTTAACAAAAAAAGTCGAGGGATGTCCCTTCACCCTCGATCACCACATGCACCTCTACAGTCCCCAGCTCTATCGAGGGGGAATTACTAAGCTTGCCCGCCAGGCCAGTAGAGCCCCCTTCTCCAGTATAGACGCATTTTGGGATTGAGGCTAGATGGGCCGATTTGTCTGGATAAAGACTTCAGACCTGATCCCCGCTGAAGATATGTCGTTCCTTGAGAAGTGGAACATGAAATGTTTGTAAACTTCTCTTGAAGGTTTAATTTGATGTTTTACTTCCTATCCTCTTTACTCATCTATGTTTTGGTGTTGCAGTTGTGTCCCAGATGCCGGAACCTATTCTGGAACTCAAACAACGGGTCGAATGCCTAGTGTCTCAAAGACCCTATTCCAAACGTGCCTGGATGGAGTTGTGAAAGGGCCAATAGGAGGCCCGCAATCATAGTAGGTTTCTTCCCTGGAATGGCTATTACCTACGCTTCTTCTCAAAATTACTCAAATCTTTTCTTTTATAGGTCTCGGGAAAGATGTTAGGATGAGAGCTCCATCTGATGATAAAGAAGTCCTTCCCCAACAACTTGCTCCAAAGCAGGCCCAAGAGAAGAAGAGGAAAGAGGCTCCGAGTTCCCCCGACCCCCGAGAAGAAAAGACTGGCGATGAGGTCTCGCAAGACCTGATCGTAGGCGTAACATAATGCTTATTGTCCCGAGATGATGCCCGGTTCTTCTCCCTCTGTGGGGATCACTAGCTATCTGAGATGCTTGGTGACCGAAGAGGATCAAGCCATGATGGACGCGGTGGGAGCCGCTTGCCTTTTCAACGAGGCCCAGCACGCTTTGAATTGGGTAACATCGAGAGACATTCTGTTATCTTTTTTAAACATTGAGTTATAGATAATTCTAACACTTAATTCCTTATTTATAGGCTTTGGTGTTGCATCATAAGGCTTTTCTTCGAATCCGGGAGGAGCGCAAGGCCAAGGTTCGGGACCTCACTGAAAAAGCGATACGTACATGCTTCTTAGTGAGAAGCATTAGGAAAATTTGGTGATGGCTCGAGATGAGCATGGTGAGATGGCCGAGTAGGTATTCCGAGTGCTTCACGATAGTGAGGATGAATTGGATATAACAACTACCGATCCGATTCTGCAGGTCGACAAAGGCTCGAACAGATAAAGAACCTTTAGAGACAAATCAATGACATATGAGCCGAAGCTGAAAAGTTCAAGGGGTGCATGCACATCTTAGCTTCAAAAAAGGAGGTCGTCCAAGAAGAACTGGGGTCGGCCGAGTCTCAGCTTCGGGCTGCAAGGGAGAAAGCCTCGGTGCAATCCACGAAATCGATGAACTTCAGTCCCAACTGAACTCGGCCATCTCCAATAAGGCAAACTTGTCCAATGAACTGGAGGTAGCCAAGTCTGAGGTAGCCATGTCCATTACCAAAGCCGATGCTAAAGTGTCCCAATTTAAAGTTAACATCGAAGCCATCGAGGCGAAGGTCAAGAGCATGGTGGGCCATGCAAAATGGCAAGCTCGAAAGGAAGCCCTCGAGGAGGTTCAGGCTCAAGGTTTCGATACCGTGGGTGAAATCGAGACTGTCAAAGCAGAGGAGGTCAGAGCCTCGAAGCTAGCCTTTCCTGTGGAAGACTCCGAGAGCCTAAGCAGATCTGAAGATGGGGAAGATCCCGAGGATAGAGATGGTGCCTCTGACGAAGACCAGGCTACTTAGGCCTTTGTATTTTTACTTTCTTTTGTATCTTTTTTGAGTCTGTTTTGGCTGTTGAAAATTTTGTATTAGGCTGATCTGGCCTTTGTAAAAAAGATTTTATATATATATATATATATATATATATATAAAACCTTTACCTTTGTTGTATTGCTTGTATTTGCAAAGGTTAGAGTCCTTAGGACATAACAACTCAAGTTGAACAAACCCTGCCTTCACATTATTTAGTTTTGAGGCACTATGGATTCGTGTCATCGAGAACTTTATCACAAAATAAGTAATTCAAAATATAGGTTTGCAGAGGGATAGACTTTAGAACCGGTTATGAAAATTTTTAAGGCCTATTTTTGTTAAGGTTTTCGGACGTCTCCGAGCCGTGCTAATATGGCCGTGGCCTTTTAATTCATGTAGCTCAGTGGGCTTGCTTCCCCCAATTATCTAGGGTTGCCTAAGATAATAGTCCTTGAATGGGTATGGTCGTGGCCTTTAAAATTTGAGGGTTTCCTTATAGGTCTTGCATCCCCCGATATTTTAATAGCTCGATCTATTTTGAAGTTGGTTTCCAAACGGCAATCCCCGAGTCAGGGAGTGGCCATCCAAACTTTTTTTGTAGTCGGCCCTTGAGCACATTTGCTTAAGAGATCGAAAGTACGGGATTGTAAAGTGGAAATTTTTCCATGACATAAGGTAGTTGCAAGGAAAGTACTTCTCTTTATTCTTGTCAAAAATAGTCATACATGCGTACATGTTTTATGTGAGTGCTCAAGCAATCTACATGGGAACAGTTCATTTTGAACGTTTGGCCCTTATAATAAATCATACCTATCGAGACCCTTCTATTTCGAAATAATTTCCTTGCCAGACAATTCGGTATCCGAGGGTAATCCCCTCCAGTATTCGAGGTTGATTGTAGAAAAATCCGGATACTATAAACACAGTCTTTGATACCAATTCACGATTGGCCTTTGATTCTATGATAGCACGATCCGTTGTTGCCTCATTAAAAACCTCGCTGAAAAACCCATTTGGGACAAAACCGATCTAAGGAAAAAAGAGTGCAACACGTGCTTTCAGACCTAAAGACTTCATGCCGATAACCCATCACTATTTCTTGTTGACCACATGCAAGTGTTAGTCTAAAACGAAAGGAAATAGAAAAGGGTCGTACCTTAGCAGTAATATCATTTTAGGTGAGATACACTCCAATTTCTCGGTATTTATTCTCCATTCATTGTTCTGATCTTGTAGGATCTTTTTCCAGTGACTTAGAGAATCTAGTATGGTCCTTCTCAGTTTGGGCCCAATTCCCCTTCGTTCAGATTTCGGGTGTTGAGGGTGATTTTCCTTAGTACCAAGTCCCCGATGCTGAAATACCAAATATTGGCTCTTTTATTGTAGTATCTCTCCATCCGTTGCTTTTGGGCGGCCAATCGGATGAGGGAAGCTTCACCTCTCTCATCTAATAATTCTAGGCTCGTATTCATAGCCTCATTGTTTGATTCTTCTGTTGTATATTGGAACCTGATACTCGATTCTCCGATCTCGACCTGTATCAAAGCTTTGGCTCCATAAACTAATGAGAATGGGATAGCCCTGGTACTAGACTTCGATGTTGTACGGTATGCCCAAAGAACCTCGGGCAGAATTTCCTTCCACTTTCCTTTTGCACCGGTTATCCTATTCTTAAGGTTTTGGATGATAGTTTTGTTGGTCGATTCGGCTTGTCCATTTCCGCTTGGATGATAAGGTATTGATAGGATTCTTTTGATCTTGTGATCTTCGAGAAATTTAGTCACCTTGCTGCCAATGAACTGCTTTCCATTATCGCACATAATTTCGGAAGGCATTATGTGATCCTAAATAAAGCCGATGACCTCCTTCTCTCTGAATTTCTCGAAAGCCTGTGCTTCAAACCACTTAAAGAAATAATCAGTCATAAATAAAATAAATTGAGCTTTGCTGGGGCCCATGGAAGAAGGACAACGATGTCCATTCCCTACTTTATGAACAACTGTGGGGACAAGACCGAATGGAGTAGCTCCCTGGGTTGATGAATCATCGATGCATGTCTTTGGCACTTGTCGCATTTTCGAACAAACTCTTTCACATCTTTCTCCATGTCGAACCAATAGTATCCGTCTCTAATTATTTTGTGAACCGATGATTCGACACCGGAATGATTTTTGCAAGTGCCCTCGTGGACTTCCCTTAGAAACTATTCGGTATCTCCTAGTCCCAAACATATTGCTAACGGACCATCGAACATCTTCTCAACAAGGTCCCATCCTCAAACAAGATGAATGCTCAAATTACACTTAAATAAATAGTGTAAGGCGGTCGATATCAAATATAATAACCCAACAAGGTTGGAATCAAATTCCACATGGGATAGGTGTGAAAAGGTAACTTGAATAGTGAAACTTGACTTAAGTCGTAATCCTACACTGTTAGCTTAAAAGAGAGTGTTGTAATTGTGAATTATCAAGAAAGCTATTTTGTTATGAGAATGTAATTAATTTAACTAAGGGAACTAAGGTTGTGTCCCCGTCAATGGAATGTAATGCTACCGGTGTTAATATGATATATTTCTAATGGAAGGTCCTTTGATATGCAAATGGTTTCTAAATGACTACCCAATATTTCTCAATAGTTAGGTAGTACTTTCTCTTTATAATTTTTTCAAATATAAAAGAGTTACAATTAAGAATAACAAATATATGCCAAATAGAACCCACTTAATCCTAAGCGATATTAAACAAGGTTTAAAGCCTTGAGTTTTTGTTATTCAATTCTATCAAATACTAACCCACTTTTCCAAGCAAAGATAGAGTGAAATGGTATTAGTCAATGTTTGCAACTACCAACATTAAATGAAGCATGAGAATTAAATAAATACCAACCAAATAAAAAAAAAAAAAATATATATATATATATATATATATATATATATATATATATATATATATATATATATATATATATATATATACATATATAACACCCATTAACATTACACCCATTTAGGGTCCATATTCAATAACCTTAGTATTTAAGACTAGCTATTCATACTAGAATCCAAGAACAATAATGCTTACAAAGATGACAAGATTCTTTCTTCAAAAGCTTCAAAAACAATAGAGTATTCAATGCTCTCAATGTAGCCTCTTTTTCAGACAAGATACCCCACAAAACCCTACTTATCCTATTTATAATGGGCTAAAATTCGCGATCAATATATGACAAAAATACCCATTTCATTGCAGAATCAAATCTCCAGTTGCCCAATTTTCAATCGCAGATCCATTATGCGCTCTGCACATTGATTTCGCGATCTCATTTGATGTCACATTACTGTTCTCGTAGAAAATCTCTTTGCACTTCTGCCATCATTATTCGGTCCGCACAAGTGTTATGCGATTGCAAAATTTACTACAAATTTGATTCCAAACTGTATTTGTCTGCTTCACTTTGTGGTTGGTTTGCGGGCCGCACATCACTTTTGCGATCGCAAACCTGCCACATTCTGCCCTTCTATGGATTTTTGTCATATTTTCCTTGTTCTTTATTTTTGAAGTCTAGTTTGCTGCAAAATACCAAAACTACATAAGAATACTTAAAATGGCTTAAAGGATGAGCTACAGCCTATGTAATTAGTATCAAAAGTGCCACAATTCTAGGGCACATCAGTGAATCATGCCGCTTTTGTGCGCATGTCTCTCGATTCTTTTGAGACTGAGCTAAGCTTTTCGTTGTTCAAATACTCTTTCTATTTGTTTCTCCAATCAAGTCAAACTTGTGGAGTTTATCTCGGCATGGCCTTCTTCGACCATTGACCTCATGAGTTGTACGACAGCCCCCAAATTTAGTTCGTTATCTTCGACCAATGACCCTAGGTTTGTGAGGGCATCGGCTTCGCTATCCTGATCTCAAGCCACATGTTGCAAAGTCCATTCCTTGAATCGTATAGAGATATTTGTATCTTATCTAGGTGTCTTTGCATTCTTTCCTCTCAAACTTCAGAGGTTCCGTTAACTTTGTCGACGCCCCCTTTTTCTAAAGCGAAAATCGGGTTTACGACATTCGGGAAGACAACTCTATTCCCGTGGGGGAATTGGGATTTGGATTTGAAGAGTCGCCACCTAATTATTAAGTACATTAGGACACTAAGGGTTTTGAGTTGGAAAACCAGAGTTTGGGTAAGGGCTAGAAATTATCTCGAGGGGAAGGTGTTAGGCACCTCTCAAGATCCACTAGTGTGGTTCCCTGCCATGCTATGTTGTGACTTTAATGTAAATAAGTATGCAAATAAATTTACACATAAGGGTTGCTAACAAGTATGTTGGAATTTATAAACAAAGAAGGAAAAAGGATAATGCAGTAAAAAAATAAAAATAAAGGGGAGTTTTGGGTAATTGAAAAGACAGAATTTATTAATATCAACAAAGTAACATAGGGAAAGGGGGTCTTAGGTTTCAAAATCGCATGGATCATCCACACAACACCGGTAACTGATCGTACGCATAGTGTTATCGTGTGATAATCATCTCCATGTCTACCCCTCCCACCCCGTTTAAGGTATTAAGCGCGGAATGGTATCGTTGCTTATTGCAAGCTATTACCCGTCCCAATCCTATCAGTCCCGGAGGCATATAGGACTACTAATCCTAAAGGGAAGGGATGTTGGGCTTTTGTAGTTTCAAAGGTAAAAATTCTAAGGCTACAGTCAAAACACATATAGCAAATTTGGGGTAAGCACATAAACAAATAAGGCTCAAACATGCCTCCTTAGATCAAAGAAAATCACGTAGCTTAGCAAGTCTTACATGTACTGATTAGGTCGAGATTTTATGCTTAGCGTTAGGAAGGGTAGTTCATTACATATTTTCAGGCAAGAAATTCGCATTAGGCTCACCTGGCTCCAACTTATCGAAGGCCAACGTAATTAATTAACTACATACTCGTTTGCCTATGTGATGACTTATAGACATGGCATCTACAAGTTTGAGAAACAATGCATACTGATTTAGGAAAATATTATCAGCTACTGAAGGAAGGCGAGTTTCAGCAAGTGACCATGAATTTTATAACTGGTAATTCATTATTACTACAGGTCTTAGACTTATAACAAGTAAGGCAATTCAGATTTGATTAATTCCTATAGGCATGCTTTCTATGCGTTTGTCGGCTTTAGAAGATATTTGAAGACATAATAAAAATGCAGAAACCCTATAGGCATGACATCTAAATGTTGGATTTTGCATGAAGATGACATCTGATTGCTTTATTTTGGTTATTGAGACCTACAAACATGTTTGCCTAGCGAGAAGTGGATATGTCATAATTATAAAGGACTTGCAGACATGTTTTCTGCGCATGTGCGTCCTATAGACATGGTATCTATATGTGAGAATGCAGAAATCCTATAAACATGTTATCTATATATGAGGATGCTGAAATTAGAAATCCCTATAGGCATGTTATCTACATGCAAAAATTCCTATAGGCATGATGTCTACATGCTGAAATTAGAAATCCTACAGGCATGACATCCACATGCGAAAATGTTGAAATTAGAAATCCTATAGGTAGGTTATCTACATGCGAAAATCCCTATAGACATGATGTCTAAATGTAAGGATGCTGAAATTAAAAATCCTATAGGCATGACATCTACCGCTTTTTGCTTGCATGGTTACCCTTCCCATTTCACTAATCACCTCAGAGATTATTACAAAGTTTTATTACAGACAAAAATGATTCGCAAAGAAATCAGGAAACAACGTTACAATCAGAACTCCTAAGTTGCATCCAAGGAGCCTAATTCGAACTCAAAGTCTAACAATATGGTATGAGCTAACTGCCAGGATCAGGTTTTCGAAGCCTTTCTCTTATCCGGGGTGTGTCAAAGTTCCAAGGAGTTTCAGGAACTCCAGGCAATGCTCACATCCAGATATCATTGCAGAACATTGAATTAGAGTGTAGCGTGGAAGAGCCAGCCCTCTAATGTCCAAGTTCAGAGGAAACTCAAGGTCCCAAATCAAGGCTCATTAGAGGGGGCAGAATCTAGGAACAAGTGTGAGTGCAATAGAGGGATTAGGGAATGACAAGGTAGGTTGGTGGTCAAGCCCAGCCATAAGGTAAGCTGGCACACCCCTGACCAACCTGTCAGCCAAACAGTTCAGAGTAAGACGTACTGAAGGTCAGGCCATGGCCTGGACAGTGATCAGGACACTGCCAGACCAAAGTCTCAAACTCAGCATACATAGAAAGGGAAATGGGGATGGGAATTGAAAGAGCTTAGGACTCAGAGAGCCCAGTTTATGTCCATGATCAATAATTTCAAGTATTGTCATGTTTTTTAACCATAACTCGGCCACACAAGGGGGATGAGGGGTAGGGATTCATATAAGAACAGAAGCAAAGAAAGAAGAAAGCTTGTTGAAAGTTATATCATTTAGACAATAAGCCAAACAAAGGGTGAACTGTAGAATAAACACATAGGGGGAGAGGCAGAAATTAAACAAAGAACATACAAGTTTTCAGAAAGCTAAGCAAAGAAAGCAGGATTCTTACAAACAAGCCAAAATCAGAGAGAGAAAAATTTATGTGTGAGTGAGTTCAGAGCAAGAACTCGAGTGTTTGTGTGAGAAATTAAAAGTATTCAGTTGGAAGTAGTGTGAAAGTACTTAAAATTGATCGTGTCAAATTTTTCGACTGTCAAAAGTGCAGAAGGGCGGCCCCTTTTATAGTGTAGAAGAACAAGTAAGAAAGTAAGAAGACCTTAAAAAATCAGTCTCAAATATTCTCCCTTGAGTTAGGGGATTCAATTTCAAACGGTAGAATGTAAATAAGGAAAGGATATTTGAGTAAAATCTTGCATAGTAGCATAAGAAGGGAAAATACATAAAGTTTATTTAAGGAAAGAATTCAACGGTACTTAGTTTGTAAAGAAAAGGAAAGGGAATCAATCAGACAACTAATAAAATCAAGGCAACAAGTTGAATTCGAATGAACCCAGTCAGGAATAGGTAGAGGAAGTTCAATCGAAGGAAAATCAGTGCAATCAGTCAAAACCCATCAAAGGAATCCAAAATCAATCAAGTAGTTGTCAAAACCTTTTGAAAGAGGAGTTCCTCTCATATAAAGCAGAAAAATCAAACAGAAGGGTTTACCATTGACAGGTTCAGGGTCATAAAAAAAGGACTACGAGTTCAGTTTGCAGACTCATAGTGAGTTCGAAAGTTCGGGGTCCCAAAGTGGAACCCTAATTCAACTTGTCGAAGAAACCCCCAAATTCTAGGGTTTCAAATCGAATCAAACATAGAGATGAGAAAGCAAGTTAACAGACTCAAGAGCCTCATGAGAAACAACAAATACGATAGCAGGTTAGAAACAATCAAAGAAAGAAAATTGCTTTAAAGCATGAAGAACATGTTTTAGAAAAAACTCGGAACTTAGACAAGTCCTGGAGAGAAGGGGTGATACAAGCTTAAACAGAATAGATGAAACATGCTTAGCAAACGAAATCAAAGAACTCAATGGTAAACTTGTATAATAGAAGAGTAAGAAAAAACCTAACACAGAGCACACATATAAAAAGAAAAGTAGAAAAATAGTACATGCGTAGTAGAGAACTCATACAAACATGGCATGAACAAACACGGATGAAGAAAAGCAAAAGAAGAACCAGAAGATATTTTTTCGAAAAACTTTGCAGAAACCCTAAATTGAACTCAAACGATTTCGAAAAGAAAACTTGGGGAAATCACTTAAAATGTCAAGTATAGCAAAGATTTAGCATAGATATAGGCAAACAAACAGAGAAGGAACCTCGAATAGCTTTAGGGTTCAGAGAAGCCCTAGAAACGAGAAAGGCTTGGAAAACATTAGATCCTCAGTCGAGCAAGTCAGGAATCAGGTCTCTAATGCTTGAATACGCCGGAGTGCGGACGGAAAAACCATGGATCTACGGATCTGAGAGGGATCTAAAGAAGAACCATCGAGGTCAGGTCTCCAAACTTCAAGTAGCTTGGGTCTGATGGTGAGAAAGGGTGAGTACAGACCATCTATGGCCGGAGACGCCATGGATTCCGGTGGAAATGAGATGGGATAAGGTGGGAGGCGATTAGGGTTTCGGAGAGGCTAGAGAGAGTTTTGAGAGATGAAGGTTTTAAAGGCGGCGTCTCTATGAAAATGAAGTAGGGTTAGGTGGGTTAGGGATTAAAAAAGGAAAGAAAGAATGTCGGCCATTGATCAAAATGATCAACGGCCTGGATTTAAAGGGAAACTGGGCGGGTTTTAAGATCGGGTCGTGGGTTGGGTATTGGGTTGTTTAATTTGGGGCGGAATTGGGCCAATTGAGGCCAAAATTGAAAGAGGGAAGGGTTGTAATTGAAATGAAAGTGGGCTAATTGTTAAATAGCCAATTTCTACTTTTTATTTTATAAAAATAGTATTAATGATTCAGAAAGTAAATCAAAAATACTGAGCAAACAAATACTATATAAATATCAATTTAAAAATACTGGAACTAGTTTTATAATTATAAAATGCTACTAATCATAAAAATAGGCTATAATTGCAATTACATGCAATTTAGCTTTAAAAATACCAAATAAATTTGTAAAAATATACAAAAATTACCTTAATTATATTTTGGTGTAAGTATGAGGATAGAATAAATTACTCATAAAAAATGATAATTTTATGGAGTAACTATTGACTTTATACTGTTAAAATGGACAATAAATTGATTTAAAAACTTTAAAAAAAAAGATTAGGAAAAATGCCAAAAGCTTAGTTATGCTTATATATGCCCATATATGCTATTTTGAGGATATTTTGAGTATATGAAATGTATAGGGAAAAATTGGGTATCAACAAACTTGATACACAACGAGGAGGGAGTTGCATTTGGCTTCAATCACCTCTTCTCCCAAGCCTTTGACTAATTTGAGACCTACAATTGTGGCCTCACATTTAGCCTCGTTGTTAGTCAATCTAACAATTCTAATAGATTGTCTAACCACGTTACCTATGGATGATTTTAGCACGATGCCGAGTCTGATCCCCTTTGCGTTTGAAGCACTATTCGTAAAGAGGGTCCAGATTCCCAAATATGTACCTGAGTTGACTAATAGCTCTCTTTCAGCCTCGGGTACTAGGGCTGGCGCAAAGTCAGCCAGAAGTTTGCCAGGATTTGTGACTTGATGGTTGTTCGGGGTCGATACTCAATATCGTACCTGCTAATTTCTACGGCCCATTTGGCCAATCGTCCCGAAAGATCGGGCTTATGAAAAACATTTTGAGCAGGATATGTTGTTACAACACATATGTGATGATATTGAAAGTATGGTTTTGGTTCCCTAGAGGCATTTATCAAAGCAAGCGCTAATTTTTCTAAATGAGGATACCTAGTTTTGGCCTCACCTAAGGTCCGACTAACATAATATATAGGAAATTTTGTACCTTGTTCTTCCCCAGACTAGGACTCCGCTTACCTCTACCTCCATACTGCCAGATACAAGTAAAGTTGTTTGTATGCCCTCGGCGTGTAAAGCAGCGGCGGACTCGACAAGTTTCGTTTAAGCTCCTCCAAGGCCTGTTGGCATTCCGGAGTCCATGTGAATTTATTCTTCTTCTTCAGCAACAAAAAGAATCGATGGCTCTTATTAGAGGACCTCGAGATGAATCTCCCTAGGGTAGCTATGCGCCCCATTAACCTCTGCAAGACTTTTGTGTTGTCTACTACCGTGATGTCCTCGATGTCTTTGATTTTATCGGGGTTGATCTCGATTCCTCAATTGCATACCATGAAGCCGAGAAACTTTCTAGAGCCAAAACTGAACTCGTATTTTTCTAGGTTGAGCTTCATGTTGTATTTCTTTAGTATACTAAAAGTTTCCTGCAAATGTTTCAAATGGTTGTCTACTTGCAGGGACTTAACTAGCATGTCACAAATATTAACTTCCATAGATTTCCCTATTTGTTCTTCGAACATTCAGTTTACTAGGCGTTGATAGGTTGTACCAGCATTTTTAATCCGAACGACATTACATTATTGCAATAGGTACCATACTTAGTGATGAACGAGGTCTTTTCCTGGTCTTCCAGGTTTGTCCGTATTTGGTTGTACCCGGAATAGGGATCGGGAAAACTGAGGATCTCGTGGCTGGGAGTGGCATTGATCATGCGATATATATTAGGCAAAGGAAAAGAATCCTTGGGCATGCTTTATTTAGGTATTTGTAATCTACACATATTCTAAGTTTGTTTCCCTTCTTCTGGACTACTACTACATTTGCTAACCATTTGAGATATTTTACTTCCCGGATAGACCCTATTTTGAGAAGTTTAGTTACTTTATCTTTTATGAAAGCGTTTGACCTCGGACTAGGGTCTTCTTTTTTGCTTTACTGGACAGAACTTTGGGTCCAGGCTTAGTTTATGGGTGGTGATTTTCGATGGGATCCTTGTCATATCGAGTTAGGACCAAGCAAAGAAATCTATGTTAGTTTTAAGAGATTGAATAAGTTTTCCATTGAGCTCAGGGGCTAGCCCCGTGCCCAGGTATACCTTTCGTTCGGGCTGATGTTCGGTTAGTACATTGTTTCTGCTCCTCGACCGTTGACTTGGTGGCGTTGGAATCATCGGGGACTATGAAGGATCGAGGAACCCCATAGTAATCATCCTCGTCAGTCCCCTACTTCTCTGATTGGGTCGAGGCCGGTATCTGTGGTTGCTATTTGACCTCTTATTTTCCCTTTTGAATTTGACCCTTTTGTTGAAGAGAGCGCTGATATATATACCACTTCAACGATGAAAAAAATTTTCTTGGCGGTTGGTTGCTCCCCGTAGACTGTTCTGACTCCCTCTACCGTTGGGAACTTTAGAACTTTGTAAAGGGTCGAGGTTATTGCCCTCATGTTGTGGATCCACGGCCTCCTGAATAGGGAATTATACCTCATATCACCCACAATCACACGTAACTTCATTTCTTGGACGGTCTCAACCACGTTTATTGGCATAGTTATCTCGCCTTTGGTGGTTTCACATGCCATGTTGAATCTGTTAAGCACTCGGGTCACGGGCATGACCTGATCTTGTAGGCCGAGTAGTTCTACGACCCTCAATTGAATGATGTTGGCCGAGCTGCCTGGATCAATTAAAATACGTTTAACTTGAGTCTTATTCATAAGTACAGATATCACCAGTGCGTCGTTATAGGGTTGTATGATCCCTTCTGCATCCTTGCCATTGAAAGACAAAGTTCTTTCTGGATCGTAATCCCGAGTTTGCTTCTCCCTTATAATCGACACCTTGGTGTATTTTAATACTTGTCTTTGAGGAATATCGACCCCTCCAACAATCATGTAAATCACGTGCTTTGGCTTTTATTGCTCGTTCTGTCTGTTTGAATCTCGGTTTTTTATGTGATTCTTGTCCCGATTGCTTAAGAATTCTCGAAGGTGCCCTTCGTTGAACAACCGGGATACTTCCTCCCTTAGCTGTCTACAATCTTTTATCTATGGCCATGGGTGCCATGATACTTGCATATTTGGTTGGGATTTCTCTGGCTAGTTCGGTCTGCAGAGGTCAAGTCCATCTGGTATCTTTGATACATCCAATGGCTGATACGATGGTAGATGAATCAACGTTGAAGTTATATTATGATAGTCGAGTGCTTATTTGGGCCCGACATCCCTATCGAAACCATTCTTGCTCATGATCCCCCGAGAGTTCTAAATCGATCATTTCTTCTTTCACTTTTACTAGGGTTTTTCCCTAGCCCATTGCCTCTTCGATCTCCACTGTATGGTAGGTAGCGATCCATGTTCGATCGTGGCTCTCAGTCGATGTCCCTTTTGACTCTGTCGATGGTCCTGATAGGATAAACAGCTTTGGAAAGAGTCCCCAGCTGATCGTCTTCAACCCTAATCTCTGATTACTGTCGACTATTCATATCGACACAGGTAACATCTAGGTATTCGATCAAGTTCTACTTTAGTTATTGTGAAGCCATCAAGCTTTCATATGTTTAGTCCTTAATTATAGGCCTGAACGGCCCAATCATCGGTGATCAGTGATAGATCCATACGTTCCACCTTGAAGGGGTCAGACTTCCTAGTCTCGACCTTTATAGCTCTAGTGTGTGCTCTAGCGAAGGAATCTACGAGCATGGCAAAAGAATCAATGGAGTTGGGTGGCAAGTTATGGTACCATATCATCGCTCCCTTCGACAAGGTCTCCCCGAATTTCTTCAACAATACGGACTCGATCTCATCGTCCTCCTGATCATTCCCCTTAATCGCACATGTTTAGAAAGTTACATGATAGTTAAGGTTGGTCGTTCCATCATACTTGGGAAGTTATGGTATATGGAACTACTTAGGAGCTGGTTTAGGAGCCGCACTCCGGGGGAAAGGTTTTTGCACGAACTTCTTTGAATCCAAACCCTTCAAAATCAGTGGTGCCCCCAAAATTTGATCAACCCTAGAATTATAGGTTTCCACCTTCTTGTTATTTTCTTTAATTTTCTTCTCCCCTGATTCAACTCGCTTTGTTAGTTCCTCGAGAATCTTCATGATTGCAGGATCCATCCCTGATTCAACTTCGTTCGATCTCTTTCACACTGATTTGGCCCTATTAACAACTTCCTACGATGGCTCGAGCTTAATTATGCTCGGTGCATGGTTGTGGTTTTGGAGTTGTGCTATTATAGCTTGTTGAGCCTGCAATATTTTGAATATCACTTGAAGGATGATCCCGCCTTCTTCACCACCCTATGCATTGTGACCGGGTGATCGAACATCACTGCGGACGCTACTTTCAGGATCGACAGCCAAATTTGCATTAATGGCAACATGGGAACTGACGTCGATTCGAGTCTACGGTCAGGACTCCATCGAGGTCAACTATAGGCACTTGGCACAAATTGAGAAAATACGTAAATTGATATTGAAATCGATTGTAAATAGAAATAACATCAAACCAAAAGAAATGTCTAGCTTTGGTCTCGAGCTAGGTCACCCTCGAACCAAATGAGTATTCCACTGGAAAGTATGAAGAAAGTAACAGAATATTGAGATCTTAAGAGAAAGATAGTATATTTCTTTGTATTGCGTAAATGTCATGCCTATTACAAATGATCAGCTCCCCTTTATATTGTAGGGGAGTCCTACCTTTGATGTAATTCTAAATACAGTAAGAAATCTCATGATTAGCTAATTGATCAGCCTTTTCTTGATGCGTGCTATGATTTACGCCGTGATCCTTGTTTGATTGCAGATATTTTGGCTTTTCGTTATTTGGCTCAGTAAGCTTCCCTCGATTTTGCTCCATCTCTATCCTGCCTAGTTTCGATCTTGGCCGACCTCGTTCTCGATCGATCTTTGGACCACGATCCTGGCAATCTATCTTCACACCAAGTTAGATATAACATAGGGTCGAACCTTGGCCTTCCACGTTCTAGGGCAAGCTCGATTTTGACTGTATACACTTATCTTAGTAGTGATGGTTTTGATAAAAATATTCTGCTAGAGTATTGTCCAAGCGTATTACAAAGGCAATATGGTATTAGTATTACTGGTTGTTGCTGGAATATATTAGATTATAGCTTTAAAGGAAAAATAACTTCTAGATGGATAGGCTTGGTTTATAGTGCCGCAGTAGCATTAGACAAGAAACATCGTAAGGGGTATACTTTTACTACTTTTGATCATGGAGGTGTTTCTTTTGTTGCATCAGTGTGGGAAAGGAGAGGAACATTCTCAAATTTGACAACAAAGGGGGAACCTTAAGAACAATGAAGCATCTATAAATTTGTTATCACTGGTTTGATCCATTTAAAATCTTGACGACAAGGTTGTTTAAAGGGGGACGGAATGTAGCATTTGGTGGTAGAAGCAACTTTTCGTATTTTATGCTTTTGGGTCCTAAGTGTAGTTATTATTGATTGGCATCATAACATTCTCGTGTTCGACAACTTTCCTTTGGAGAGCATTTCTTTCACGGATTAAAGCTTCCTTTTCCTTCTTTAAAGTGCATATGAAATTTGAAGCTCTATGAGGAAGCTCTTCATCTTGCCATTCCCAATAGAAATATTTTCCATCCTAAAATCAAAATTAAATAAAACAAATTTACAAGCAAATTAGAATTATGAAAAGAACCCATCAAAATTTTTTTACTTACCTCATGCTTCAGGCACTTGAAAAACTTTCTCCCATCATTTAAAGGAGTCCATACCATGAAATAATTGGCAACAAGTCCACAACGACACCTCATATTCGACCCCTTTGAGCTACTAGAATATTCCGACATTGTCTTTTGTTATGATTCGACCCCTTTGAGCTACTAGGATTTCATGAAGTCAATGCCATTCATTTGAATGTTTGTCGTTACCACTGAGTTGATTTGCTATGATAATTAACTTGGTATTGTCAAATAGGTGTAGAAGTAAACTGATATGGAGTTGTGGAAGTGTTTGAGAAATGACTATTATAACTGACTCATATATGCCCCTGTACAATTCGAACTGGGTCTAACTTTCCCTCATAGATGGCTGTGGTTTTTTTAATCAGGTTTTAGATTTTTAAAAAGCAAAAATATAATTCATGTGGCTTTATGAGTCTCCCATTGGTGATGGAGGGCACATACCAGCCTATTTGTTTATGGCAAGAGCATATTAGAGACCAACATTTAACATAGGGCTAGCTAGTCTTATTTCATACAGTAAAAGGGCATTTTAAGCCCTTTTCCATTTTAACTTTTAAGATTAAATTGTTTGATTTAAGGTATGAGTAAATATTCACACCAGAGCTTAGGATTTCTTTAAAAGTTGTCAGTATATATTGAATGCCACTCAATTTACAGAAATGGCCTATCGATGCCATCCGTTAAAAGCTTGCTATTTTCATGCTACTACCATTACACATTTAGCCCATCTATGCTATTATTTGACTAACAGCTGAATTTTTTTAAAATATTTATAAGAACCACATTTCCACGTGTCCTATCATTATTAGTCCGACTTAACTCATGCCCTACATAATTTTAACCTCGGTTAGGTCTATCTACCCAAATCCAACCCGGTTAAAACAAAACCAAATCATTAACCCAAACCTAACCCTTCATACCAAATTCCCTTCACTCTCTAGCCGTCTCTTCTATCAAAGAAATTCCATTTTTTTAAAATCCCTCTTTAGTCTTACTATGTTTTTTAACGGAAGCAAGGCTATAGTCGAAGGTGGCTTCAAAATTTGATTTTGTTGGAAGATTGATGTAATTATCAAGGTTAGTAGATCCAAAAACTTATTTAATTTGGTGGGTGGGGTTTAATAGAGTGGGTGTAAATTCTGTTCATGTGAGGATTGTTGTGCATGTGGGATTACTTGTTTTTGTCTTTGATTTGGGGTTTTTCTTTCAAATTCTGTGCATGTAAGGTTTAATTTTACGTTAATGGAGGTGGAGTATAATGATTTCATTTTATAAGAACAAAGGCGATATCCAGAGCTGTAACAACTATAGGGGTATCAAATTACTGAGTCATACCATGAAAGTCTGGGAGAGAGTGGTAGAGATGAGGGTGGGAAGGACGGTATCTATTTCAGACAACCAGTTCAGGTTCATGCCGGGGCGATCTACCACAGAGGCTATCCACCTTATTAGGAGGATGGTGGAACAATATAGGGATAATAAGAAGGATCTCCACATGGTGTTTATCGATCTAGAGAAAGCGTACGACAGGGTTCCTAGGGAGGTCTTATGGAGCTGCTTAGAAGTTAAAGGGGTCCCAGTAGCCTACATTAAGGTAATTAAAGACATGTATGATGGAGCTAAGACTCAGGTTAGGACAGTATGAGGCGACTATGAGCACTTTACGATTGTTACGGGGTTGCACCAAGGGTCTGCTTTCAGCCCTTTCCTATTTGCCTTGGTGATGGATGCCATAACGCATCATATTCAAGGGGATGTGCCATGGTGCATGCTATTTGCTGATGACATAGTCCTAATTGATGAGACACGACACAACGTCAATGAGAGGCTAGATGTTTGGAGACATGCCCTTGAGTCTAAAGGTTTCAGGTTGAGCAGGACGAAGACGGAATACCTGGAGTGCAAATTTGGGGCCGAGCCGATGGAAGCGGGAGTGGAAGTGAGGCTTGAATCTCAAGTCATCCCTAAGAGGGATAGTTTCAAGTACCTTAGGTCAGTTATTCAGGGGAGTGGGGAGATCGATGAGGATGTCACACACCGTATAGGGGTGGGGTGGATGAAGTGGAGGTTAGCGACGGGAGTCCTGTGTGACAAGAAAGTTCCGCCGTTACTAAAAGGTAAATTTTATAGAGCAGCGGTTAGGCCTGCCATGTTGTATGGGTCCGAGTGTTGGGCGATTAAGAATTCACACATCCAGAAGATGAAAGTAGAAAATATAAGGATGTTGAGGTGGATGTGCGGGCATACAAGGATGGATAAGATTAGAAATGAAGATAGTCGAGAGAAAGTGGGTGTGGCCCCCATGGAGGACAAGATGCGGGAAGCAAGACTCAGATTGTTCGGGCACATTCAGAGGAGGAGCACTGATGCACCAGTGAGATGGTGTGAGCGATTGGCTATGGTAGGCACGAGGAGAGGTAAAGGAAGACCTAAGAAGTATTGGGGGGAGGTGATCAGGCAGGACATGGCGTGTCTTAGGATTACTGAGGACATGGCCCTTGACAGAGAATTGTGGAGGTCGAGCATTAAAGTTGTAGGTTAGGGGGAAGTTGGGGATATTTCTACAGCACAATAGAGTGAGACTAGCCAGTTAGGAGTTAATCTTAGGATGCTACTGATCAGCTATTGATACAGGGATATATCTATTGGATATCAGTATACCTTCCATCATTTTCGTATTTCCTTTATTTCCTATATTAATGTTATTTCGTTATTGTATTGTTATGTTATGTATTTTTACGTTATTTTAGTATGAGTTTATGGATAGTACTAATGTATCGTCTTTTGTTGGTGTCTTGAGCCGAGGGTCTCCTGAAAATAGCTTCTCTGCCCCTCGGGGTAGGGGTAAGGTCTGCGTACATATTACCCTCCCCAGACCCCACTTGTAGGATCATACTGGGTTGTTGTTGTTATTGTTATTGTTGTTGTTCTTTTCTATGCCGGTCCACCCCCCCCCCCCCCCCCCCACCCCCAAAAAAAATTATCTTTCTAGGGTTTTGTTATTCTTGTATTTTTAATTGCCGAAATGTGTAATTCTGATTTATTCCCTTAATTTTCTATTTTTTTTTCTTTTGCATGTGAACTTTATTGAAGCATGACTGACACAATGAACGTGTATTTCAACTATGGGGGTGAATGCGTAATTTCTCCAGAATTATTGTATAATAAGAGGCTGCTCCATATGTGGAATAGGTTTGACCGGGATTTGTTGTATTATAAAGATTTATGTGAAGAGTTCACAAAAAAGTTAGGGTTTACTGAAGTGAAACAACTTTTAGTTGTTGAGACGTCGAGTAAGTTCTATATAATTGATGGAGATGATGGTAGCAGGGCATTGCAGTCTCTTGTTACAGGTTCTATATATAGGTTCAAAATCATAAACTTGTTTGATGTAGATGAGTTAGAGCCGACTATCCATACACAAAGTATTCTGCATCATACTGAAATATTCCATGTAGATGTTGAAGCAGTATCTGAAAATGAGCATGTTATTGGGGATTATGATTTTGATGTTGATGCTCCATCTGATGTTGAATATGATTCTAAAGAATCTGAGGTTATTAGCAAACAAAAGAGGAGGGTAGTGAGTGATAGGATGGAGAACTTTAAGGAGTTGGATAAGGGCATGACATGTAAAGATATTGCGAAAGCTAGAAGGGTAGTGAACTATTATGCAATTGATAATGGGTATGGCTTGAAGATTGAAAAAACAAATCCTACTAGGGCTAGATATATTTGTGATGTTGGATGCCCTTTTAGATGTTTTATCTCTAGGGATAAAAAGACTAATAAGTTTAGTATCAAAAACATGAAGGCAAAACATAATTGTAATCCTTGTTATAAAAATTCAAGGGCTGATGCTAAGACATTAGCACAATACTTTAAGAATAAACTACAAAACAATCCCAAGTATACTGTTAAGGATATGATAGGGGAATTAGAGAATGATTTTAAGCTTAATGTGACAAGATCTAAGCTTAAAAGGGATAAGGTGATGATCCTTGAGAAGATAGATAGGAGTTTCAACGATGAATATAACAAGATTGAAGTCTATGATCAAGAACTAAGACTTTCTAATACTGGGAGTGATGTTGCAATCAACATATCAAAGGATGCTTTGGAAGAAGGAAAAAGGAGGTTCTTGAGATTGTACATATGTTTCCAAGCTTTGAAGCTAGGCTTCAAAAGTGGACTGAGACCACTTATTAGTTTGGATGGTACTTTCTTGAAGGGAAAATGCAAGGGTCAGCTATTGGTGGCAATGGGACTTGATTTTATGAATCAGTTCTATCCACTTGCTTAGGCAGTGGTTGACAAGTAAACAAGCAGAACCTGGAGTTGGTTTGTTGAATTTTTGAAGAGGTCTTTGGACCTAAATAATGGGGCTGGAGTGACATATATATCAGACCTGCAAAAGGTGCCATTTCTTTTTTCAATTCTGTTTTTACTTCTGCTTTTTTCATTTTTGTTTTCAACATTGCTTTCTCTTTACTTTTCTTCTTCTATTTTTTTATTCTGTTGCAGGTTGTATTTTTGCCCTGTTTTATCTATTTTCAATAGTGCTTTCTCTTTAGTTTTTTCTTCTATTTTTATCTATTTGAAATACTATTTTTACTTTTATTTTTTATTCTATTTTTTATTCTATTTTTATCTGTTTGCAATATTGTTTTTACTTCTGTTTTTTCTTCTGTTCTCATATGTTTTAACTGCTATTTTTACTTCTGTTTGTTATTCTATTCTCATCTGTTTCAACTATGTTTAATTTTCACTTTTGTTTCAATTCTGCCATCGCAGGGGTTATTAGATATTGTGAGCACTATACTACCTGATGTCATCACAGGTATTATGCTAGACACATTAAAGCCAACTGACTAAAAAATGGAGGAGTGGGAAAATGAGAAAGTTTATATGGTGGTGTGCTTGGAGTACTTATGAAGAAGAGTTTAAAGATCAGTTGTTGAAGCTTGGGGGTGTCAGAAGATACTGCAAGGGACTTGATCAACTATCCACCAAAGCATGGTGTAGGGCCTACTTTGATACACAATGTAAAAATCAGATGGTGGATAACAATTTTATTGAGTCCTTTAATGCATGGATTCTAGATGCTAGACATATGCTAATTATCAAGATGTTGGATAATATAAGGATCAAGGTAATGGAAAGGCTTGCAGACTATGAATGACAATTTCAGTCCACCATGTATGAAACTGTACAATGACTATAGGGCAATATCACATGCTTGCACTTTGAACTTTAATGGAGACAATGGCTATGAAATCACAGAAGGTAAAGACAAACATACAGTGAATCTTGAGAAGAAAAGATGTACCTGTAGGTTGTGGGATTTATCTAGAATACCTTGTCCCCATGCTATTACGGCATTGATGTATGAGATGATTGACCCAGTGATACAAATACACTGGTGGTAAAGTAAGGAGGCTTACTTGCTAACATACAATTACAAAATTCAGCCTGTTAGAGGGGTGTAATTCTGGAAAGTACTGCCTAGTCGTGCCATGGTGTCACGACCCTATTCCTGGACTCGGTCATGATGGCCCCTCTCATGAAGACAAGGACAGCCAATTAAATCCAATTCAATTTTTATTAAACAATTAAACAGTAATAAATAGGTGAATCATGAGTAATTAAGCCAAACTCTAAGCAAAAGATAGTATAATATGCGGAATACAGCCCAAATCGGGGTGTCACTAGTCATGAGCATCTATAAGTCATAACACAAGTCTACTAAGTCTATGCTAGTACAAATGTATGAAAAGTAGATAGAAATGATAAAGGAGGAGAAACACGGGACTACGGACGCCAAGCAGCTACCTCGTGACTCCGAATGTCCACCTGAAGCTAGAAGAATCAGCACTAGGGAGAGGAACGATACATGCCTGAATCTGCACATAGGGTGCAGGGAGTAAAGTGAGTACTCCAACTCAGTGGGTAACAAATGTAAATAAAGACTGAAAGCAAGAAATCACGTAAGCATAAGGCAATCTATAATGAAGCGGTAAAGCCATTTGAAAACAGTAAATCAGTCAAGAGATAAGTAGAACTCCTTTTTCAATAAGTAAGCAGGAAAATGACAGGCATTTAAGAAATAATAAATACATAGAAGCTTGCCCCTCGGGCACTGTATCAACAAATCAGCCCCTCGGTCTCAATCTCATATCATACTAGGTGTCCGCACTCACTGGAGGTGTGCAGACTCCTGGAGGGGCCCCTTACGGCCCAAGCGCAATATCAAGCCATCTCGTGGCGTCATCACTAGGCCCTCGACATCATATCAATCAAGCCACCTCGTGGCGTACATATCTCAAGCCCTCGGCGTCAAATCAATATCAGTGTTTCCTCACAACATAGGCCCATAACCTTACTCAGTCAAAAATCCTCACAAGTCCCTCAGGCAATAGTAAGACCATCTGAAGAGACATCATCGATTCTGCCTAGAAGAGTATAGAAACGGGCCTGACCACCCCCTGATCGACCTCCTCCTCTGGGGCGACCCTTAGCTAATTGACCCCCACATCTAGCTGGCTAGGCGGATGGTGGTAGAGTAATTGGCGCTAAAGCTAATGACTGGCCCCTCTGATGGGATGAACTAGCAACACGATGGGGACACTACCTCCACATGTGCCCCATCTCTCCATACTCGTAACAACTCACAGGTGCTGGAGAAGGGGACTGATGGGAACCCCTCGCACCAGAGTGACTAGAAGATGCACTCGGCATAGAATATCCTTGAACAGATAGAGCACGGGATGAACTCTGAGCTGGAAGGGCATTGAGTGAAGAATGGCCCTAATGTGACTGTGAGAACCATGACCAGATGATGCCCCGTGATAACCTAGGCGATCTGATTGACCATGCCGGAACTGTCGACCTCTGCCGTGCTGAAACTGGCCCTTCGAAGGAGCACCACTGTAGCTACCAGATCCTCGAGGTCTCTTGGACTCCCTATCATCTTGCTCCTAGGAACGAATAGACTCAATCTCCCAAGCAATATCCACAACCTCCTCGAATGTAGCACTAGTCACCCTCTCCCTGGTCATGAGAATACGGAGCTGAAAGGTAAGACCATGTAAGACCATCGAAAAACCTCCTGATCCTCTCTCTATCTGTCGGGACCAACCAGATGGCATGATGAGCCAACTCAGAGAACCTCAAATCATACTGCAACACGATCATCTCCCCCTGACGCGACCACTCAAACTGTCTACGCAACTCCTCTCTGCGAGATTGCAACACATACTTCTCCAGAAAGAGAACGGAGAACTGCTGCCAGGAAAGAGGTGTTGCACCAACAAGCCTACGCCTCTCAAAATCCTCCCACCAAGTAAAAGTAGCTCCTGAGAACTGATAAGCAGTGAAAGAGACCCCGCTGGTCTCCAGAATACCGGCTGTACGAAGCATTCTCTGACACTTGTCCAAAAAGCCTTGGGAATCCTCGCCCTCTACTCCACTGAAGGTCGGAGGCTGAAGTCTACCAAATCTCTCCAACCTACGCTGCTCATCCTCTAGCATGGCGGGAACTACATAGTCTTGAGCAGCTACAACCGACTGAGCTGGATGTGGCCCCAACATCTGAAGTCCCTGCACGACTGCTCAGGTGTGCGAGCGGTGGGAGTCTAACTGCCTCTCCCGGCCTGAGAAGTAGTTGTGCTGTAGTGGCTGAAACCGCCTGAGCTAGGCCAGTGCAAGCTGATAATATCTGAGCCAAGGCCTCCTAAAGACCCGGAATCATAACAGGCACAGCTGGTGCCTGAGCTGGTGATGCTAGAGTGTCCACATATGGGACCTGATCCTGAACGAGGGTAGTTGGTGGATCTACAAGTGCTTCCCTCTCTACTCTACCTCTACCACGACCACGACCGCATCCTCGGCCTCTAGTGACCCCGGCTGGTGGTACTAGTGGTCGTCCACCCTGTCTGGTAGCACGCGTCCTCACCATCTGTGAGAGAATAGAATAACAGAAGTTTAGTACTCGAATCAACAAATTCGCACGACAAGAATTTCAAGAATATGAAGTTTCCTAAAGGTTATGAAGCCTCTCGATGATAAATACAGACGTCTTTGTACCGATCCGGGAGACTCTACTAAACCTACTCATGACTCGTGAGACCTATGTAACCTATGCTCTGATACCAACTTGTCACGACCCTATTCCTGGACCCGATCATGATAGCGCCTCTCATTAAGACAAGCCAGCCAATTAAACCCAATTCACCTTTTTTAAAACAATTAAATAGTAATAAATAGATGAAGCATAAGTAATTAAGCCAAACTCTAAGCAAAAGATAGTATAATATGCAGAATACCGACCAAACATAGCCCAAATCGGGGTGTCACTAGTCATGAGCATCTATAAGTCAATAACACAAGCCTACTAAGTCTATGCTAGTACAAATGTCTGAAAAGTCGATAGAAATGATAAAGGAGGAGAAACACGGGACTACGGACGCCAAGCAGCTATTGGGAGCGGAACCATACACGCCTGAATCTGCACACAGGGTTCATTGAGTAAAGTGAGTACTCCAACTCAGTGAGTAACAAATGTAAATAAAGACTGAAAGCGAGAAATCACGTAAGCACAAGGCAATCTATAATGAAGCGGCGAAACCATTTGAAAACAGTAAATCAGTCAAGAGATAAGTAGAACTTCTTTTTCAAGAAGTAAGCAGGAAAATGACAGGCAATTAAGGAATAATAAACACATAGAAGCTTACGCCTCGGGCACAGTATCAACAAATCAGCCCCTCGTCTCAATCTCATATCATACTGGGTACCCGCACTCACTGGGGGTGTGCAGACTCCTGGAGGGGCCCCTTACAACCCAAGCGCAATATCAAGCCATCTCGTGGCGTCATCACTAGGCCCTTGGCCTCAAATCAGTCCAGCCACCTCGTGGCGTATATGTCACACCTCCTTTTTCCGAAGAAATATTATCGGCCTTTACTACACCCCGGGAAGAGATATAGTAATAAAGGAGTTTTTTCCAATTTAAGGACAATCGAAACGGGATTCGTTTTTTATTTAAGAATCAGAGTCGCCACTAGGGAGATTTATGGTGTCCCAAGTCACCAGTTTGAATCCTGAATCGAGGAAAAAGGGTTTGACTCTGTATTACAGTCGCGAACCAGAAATCCGGGTAAGGAATTCTGTTAACCCGGGAGAAGGTGTTAGGCATTCCCGAGTTCTGTGGTTCTAGCACGGTCGCTCAACTGTCATATTGGGCTAAAATATTTGATTTTAAAAGATATTATCCTATTTGTGCATTTTTCAAATTATTTTTATTTTAAGAAAGTGAACGTTGTTTAAGGACATATTTTCGGATCACGTCACATGAAATGCACCCGGATCCTTGACATATTCTCATTCGACATTTTCGGATTTGGATTTGGATTGCATGGATTGCACACCCGTATTAGGAAAGTAATATTATTAAAAATCGTGCCTAAAGTGGCTAACGCGTTGTTATATTTTGGGGAGGCCGTGAAATTCGCTAAACGGCCTACCCCGAATACTAAGTATTTTTAGTAAGTAACTAATGAGGGCCCCGCAATTGTATTTTATTTGGCGAGGCTCGTCTCATTTTTATTTATTAAGGCCCAACTAAAGTAACTAAATTTTCTATTTTTTTTTTATTTTATCTCTAAAAAGGCCAATTAATTCACCTTTATAAATTCGGGCCTCGAATTCAAATTCGAATTCAAACAAAAGGAAGACCCTTTTAATTTGAACCCGCTACCTAATTCGAAACCCAATTTTAATATTTGTGAATTAATTACCTATATTCCTAATTTAATCTTAATGTTTTTTATTTTTATTTAAAGTGAACAAGGAATTTGGGCTTCAAGTTCAAGTCCACATTTGAACAAAAGGTAACACCTCTTAGCTCAAGTGTGCCACCTAACTCAAAAGCCCAAATGCATATTTATTACTAAAAAAATGAACGAAATTGCACGAACACATACGCAACCACAAACATGTTTTAAATGACCCTAAAGGCTTGCTACGGATATTAATACAATGGCCGTAATTACTACCCATCAAATATGTTACTCTCAAGTATAGACCCAAAATCCAATTAACTAAATAAGGTCTGTCCTGATTTGAATGGGTGACAGACCAGCCTTGAGAATTAACCAAAACAATAAAGAAATCAAACGAAATGAACTGCGTGAGAAGCCCAACTGATCAGAAGGCCCAATGGGCATATAGACCAGTCTGCTTGCCCTTTTTATATGATCTAACACATCCAGCATAATAACTCAAATGAATGTAAATGAGTTTCCTCCAAAACACAATCTAACATGCACACATTAACAAACAGATATGGTAAGAAAAAAAAAATAGTAGATTTAAATTCAATCAGACTGATTTGAAATTATGCTTAACCAAACTGATTCGACAATGATTTAAGTGTTAACAAACCAGTTCAACAAGCACACTAACACGAAACTAGCGTGTGGAAAAACTATAACAGGGCTGACCAAAGTTTTAGCTAGCACTACTCAAGAAATCTCCTTTTGAATTCCAGAAATCGTAAAGTGTTATATGGACACTATTTAGAAAGAACTGAAGTGTTATCCTAAACTAAGCCCGTCACAAGACAGTTTTTCTCAAAAGTGAAGACATAGCAATTATATTGGCAAACCTCGATGGTAGGCCCCATTTGTTTACATGGACCAAAAGAGAAAACACCTCCAAATCACTTAATCCATGCACAAATCCATCAGACAAAGATAAAGAGTCAAGCAGCAAGTTATTCAATTTTCCATTTACACATTTTAGTCATAAAGAGAGTTTTTAAGGTACCTAAAGAAAAAATCACAGAACTGAGACCCAATAAAGGCCTGCAATCCATAGGAACAAACTCAGCTACTAGTAGTAAAGCAACAAACAGAGAGAACCTAGCAATAATCCTAGCTTTCAGGTTGAACTTCAAGCACAACTAGTCATAGCAGCAACCTACCAGAGAAAACTCATTCAAATCCTAGAATTTCCAGCATTATTCAGAAGAAAGAAGTCTCAAAAAATGAAAAGAGGATACAATTTCAGAAATTCTTTCCCAAATCTATCTATTCTTGATTGTATTTAGAAGAGATGAAGCTTAATCCAAGATCAAACCACCTACATAACTGAAATAGGATAGAAACGATGCTTGAAAACTGAAATGATCCCGATATTATCCAATGATAAAAAACAGATCACTAGAAATGTCGACAAATAGATAGAAAATTCAAGTTGATTGGAATACAAACGTCAAGATAGTCACATCTTCTTAGCATTAAGGCCTGAATGGAAACTACGCATGACTTGACTGATTTGCTACTGATACACAAACCAACATGAAAACTTTAAAAACACATGAACCATTTAAGCTATCTTAAACAATTCCAGAAGTGAAATAGATGAAATATGATGCAAGTAATGACACAAGGCTTTTGCCCTATACTTAAACTACTCTAAGAGGTCAGAAATAAGCCCAGAAACTTACACAAACATAGCAATGATTTCTAATTAATCTAATTGTAGAAATTTCATTAACTGACATAGAGTCATGGTTACATTCAGAGATCAACACAGCTTCAAACGAATCGGCAAAGTCGAACCATAATCTCAGATCAAAACTCAACAACAACTCTCTAACGATTGAAAATATCGTTTCAAATCACTCTGGTTTTGGAAAACAGAACTAAAAGAGCAGCTCAAATTTTCATCATATATCTCACATTTGAAATCAAAACTGAACCTAAAAAATAAATCAACTGAAATATTTTCCTTAATATCGATGAATCGAGATGAAGTCAAAATAACAATCTAAATCAAAAATCGAGCAGAATGACGGAACAGAGCAATCACCTAAGCAGAGCAAATCGATATGAGTATTATATGAACTGTGTGAATGAAAATAATCAATCGCTGAGAAGAATCATCTGATAGAACCACACAGAAACAAATTGTAATAACATTTACATTCAAACATGAATTGAAACAGAATACAAGTAGTAGAAGAGAATTCAACTCAATTAAAATCTCATAACAGGAAACGAAAGGAACCTGTAGAAGCTAAATTATCAGCAAGAGATTCAACAACAACTCCACTTCAAGTTCCACAATCCAAATGAGATATAAGCTTCGAAATCGAACAAAAATGTTATTACACAATTCCAACTAGAGTCAGAAGAAATTCGCTCAATCTAACAAAATTAAACCCTAGATCTTTCTCTGGGTTTTCTCTTCGATTTTCACTCTCCAAATCTTCTCTCAAATTTTTTTGGAATCTCCTCCTCTTCGTCGCCTTCATCTCTGAAATAGCCTTGAGGCTTTTGCTTAGTGGAGGGATGATAGAGACACGCGTATTACGTGTCTCTATTATCTGATGAAGCTTCCGATATTAACAAGGTAAAATGGGTTGGGTCGGGTAGTGCTTTTGGGCCTGGGTATTGAGGGTATTTTTCTAAATTTGTTTTGAGCCTAGGGGTGTTTTGGGCTCCAAAATTATTGTATTGTATTCCCCTTTTATATTTATTTTTGTATTTTCCTTCCATTATTTTCACTTGTATTTTTGTATTCATTTTTAAATTGTAATATATCATATATATATATATTTTTTGTATTTTCTTGATTTTATAAAATTTAAAAATTAAACTAACAATTATACTAATTAAAGTCTAAAAATTATTTAATAACTATTTTGTAGTAATTTCCAATTAAAACAATAAAAATGCTAAAATGAACTATTTCTGTGATTTTTCTTTAAATTGTTAAATGAATTAATACCTATTCAATACCAAAATGTAAGATTAAAATCCTAATGCAAATGCATATTTTTATATTTTTAACATGAGTTATTATGCAACTAATTAATACAAAAAAAATGCAACAAAATTTCTAAAAATTGTAAAATTATTTAATTTGAAACTTTTGGAATAATTTGCTTCGGGTAAAAATTACGTGCTCACAGAAATATAGAGGATGAATTTACTGAACAAACTAATAGAGAAAGAAAATAAAAAATGAACACCTACCAGTCAAACGGGGCATGGGTTCAAATCTTCTGATGTCTTTTGGACTTGGTGCCAATATGGACCCTAGTCGAGTGTTCTCTAACGAGAGCACTCAACTAAGGTCTATTTTGACCCCAGTCTCTGAACCAACTTCAGAACACTATTTGTTCGAGACTCACCAGCAACGTTCGAGGGAAACTAGCTAGGGATTAAGGAAGAGGGAGTGAGGGTGGTCAACTGGTGTTGATTTGGGAAGGTTTGGAG
>MU732354.1:5605-21406 GCA_026770625.1 Nicotiana glauca
TTTAGAGGCTCAGACTTGTGACACCAGATCTTGTTGGGCTGTTATTTCAGTTATTTGTTTTCCGCACTCGTCTTATCATTATGGAAACATGAGATTTTACTTAATTTGGAATATTTGAGTTTATAATTGGATTGGTTAACGGGTAATGGTCGGGCTTGCCTAGCAATGTGTTAGGCGCCATCACGACAGGGGTTTGGGTCGTGACAGAGTGCCAGATCAGGTCCAGTTAAAAGCATATCATCCACATAGACTAGGATGATAATAGTGAATTTGCTTGTTCCTTTGACAAACAAAGAATGATCATGTTGGCTCTGCATGAAGCCTAAGTGCACAAGTGCTTCAGACAACTTGGCATTCCACTGTCTTGGTGCCTGTTTGAGCCCATACAAGGATTTCAAGAGTCTACATGTTGGCCTACTCTCCCCCTGACTCTGAAAGCCTTGAGGCAGAGTCATATAGATTTCATCATGTAAATCCCCCTGCAAAAAAGCATTGTACACATCCATCTGGTGAATGTGCCAGTGTTCAGAGGCAGCTACTGCAAGAACAGATCTAACTGTAACCATTTTAATCATAGGGCTGAAGGTCTCCTGATAATCAATGCCCTCTTGCTGACTGTACCCCTTGGCAACTAGCCTGGCCTTAAACCTCTCTACCTCACCTGAGGCCTTGTACTTCACCTTGTATATCCATTTGCATCCAATATGAGTCTTACCAGCAGGCAAAGGAACCACATCCCATGTATGGTTAGACTCCAAGGCAGCAATTTCAGTCTACATAGCATCCACCCACCTAGGATCCTTAGCAGTTTCTTCAAAAGAAGAAGGTCCACTATAGTGGAGAAAGCAGCTAGATAGGCCTGATATACAGGAGACAAACCAGTATATGAGACATAGTTGGAGATAGAGTAAGGAACATCCTTATGTCCTGGCAAAGACACAAAATCCTTCATCCAAATAGGAGCCTGTCTAGGTCTTGATGATCTTCTTAGACCAGGACAGTCATTTTCTTGAGGAGGCAATTCAGATGGAGGCTGGTCTTGTATATGAGAATGGTCTTGTACAGGGCAGTCATGTGTCTGTGCTGAGTTGTGAATAACATAATCAGAATCATCAGAAGAAGGAGGTGAGGAGATATCATTGGACTCAGAAGTATCAGTAGAGAAGGTAGGAGGCAGGAATATAGGTGATGTAGATGCAGGAGATTCCTTGAAAGGAAAAACATCTTCCCTGAATGAGACATCCCTGCTAATAATAAAACAATGAGTATCCAGATCTAGCAAAATGTAGCCCTTTTGAGTGTCAGAGAATCCCATAAGAACAGTAGGTTTGGCTCTAGGAAGGAGTTTGTCTGTTTCTTGAACTTGGTTGGCATAGCACAAACAACCAAGAACTCTCAAATGATCCAGACTAGGTACTCTGCCATATCACAACTCATAGGGAGACACACCATTGAGTACAGAAGATGGCATCCTGTTAATGATATAGGCTGCTGCAAGAACACAATGACCCCAGTACCTAATAGGAATACTGGCCTGAAACCTTAGAGCTCTAGTGACCTCCAGAATATGTCTGTGTTTCCTCTTAGCAACTCCATTCTGTTGAGGGGTGTAAACACATGTCTTCTGGTGAATAATACCATATTTCTGAAACAAAGTGGCACATACAGTGTTCAGAAATTCAGATCCATTATCAGATCTGACTACCTTTAATGTTTTATGAAACTGAGTTTGGACAAATACAATGAACTGAGTGAGAACAACACAAACATCAGACTTTAATTTCAGGAGAAATAGCCAAGTCATTCTAGTAAAATCATCAACAATGGTTAAGAAGTACTTATTCCCATCAAAGGTTGCATACTTGTAAGGACCCCACACATCTACATGAATGAGATCAAATGCATCAATACTCTTACTACAACTAGTAGGAAATGGCAACCTAGTTTGTTTGGCACATGGACAGACAGTGCATTTATTGATAGTATCAGTAATACTAGCTAGTTTAGCAGGAAACAGTCTTCTGAGTACCATACTAGAGATATGGCCTAGTCTTTTATGCCACAAAGTGATGTCTGTAGTCTTGGATTTTATTCCAGCTGCAACTAGAGCAACTGCAGTGAGTCTTTTAGCCCCATGTCTCTGCAGAAAGTATAAGCCTTCTCTTTCCCTACCAATCTCTCTCACCTTGCCACTGAAGAGATCCTAAAATACACAGAAATCAGGATAAAAGGAAGCAAAACATCTCAGATCTCTGGTCACCTTGGAGACTGACAACAAGTTGAACTTGAATTGAGGGACATAAAGAACTTCCTTAATTGTGCTGTTATTTGAGATACAACTATCACCAATCTGAGTAACTTGAGTGACATCTCCATTAGATAATAAGACTCTTCTAGGCTTAGGAGGTGTAGTTAGGGAGGATTTGGTCAGTAGGTTTACATCTGACACCATATGATTGGTGGCTCCTGTGTCAATGATCCATTCTTGGTCTTGTGAGTTAGTAGATGCTAAAAGAGCAGTATCAATACCTGCAGCATTGGCTTGAGTAGGAGGAGTTGGACCACTGTTCAGAATCTGCATTATCTGATCATATTGTTCCTTGGTAAATGGATAACCACCACCTTGTGAAGTTGTACTTGCTGATCCTTGTGACTGGGCAAAAGAAGTGCCTCCCTGATTTTGAGTGCTTGAAATTCCTTGCCCCTGTAAAGCTTCAGAAGCTTGGCTCACCTGTTGATTGCCTTGATACACAGGCATCTGTTGTATTGCCCTCTTCTGAGAAGTGTAATTTGTGTGCAAAGGCACACCATGACTAGATTCTACAATAGCATTATAGGCACCAGCTCCCCCTTTCTTTTTAGTCTTGTAGTCTTGAGGATACCCTATGATTTTGTAGCAATTTTCTTTGCTATGGCCTTTCATTTTACAGAATTCACATTGAACATTATAATTTTTTCTAAACTTAGGATTGAAGCTAGGTTTAGCACTGTACAAAGCAGTTGAGTCAGAGGCACTTGTGTGTACATTAGGAGCAAATCCTAAAACACCAGCACTAGCAGCAACAGATCTCTGACTTTCATCGCTCATGAGCATAGCATAGGCTTGATTTATTGTTGGTAATGGTTTAATCATAAGAATTTGACTACGTGCTTGGGAATAAGAGTCATTTAGACCCATTAGAAATTGATATACCTTCTGCTTTCGTAGATGTACAATAAAGTCCTTTGTTTTAACACAGTCACAACCGGGAGTAGGTACTACAGACTCAGTTTCATCCCAAAGGTCCTTGAGCTTTGAGTAGTAAATAGAAATAAATGAGGTACCTTGGCTTAACGTGGCAATTTCTTTGTGCAGGTTGTAGCAGCGTGTGTCATTAACCTTGTCAAAACGTTCCTGCAGATCCATCCACACTGCTTGTGCACTGGTAGCATATGCAATCCTACTGATTAATGTTGAGGCCACAGAATTCATCAGCCATGACAACACAATTGCATTGCACCTCTCCCATTGATACCAGTACTTCTCACGAAATCGCTCTTTAGGCCACCTGCCGTCAACGATCCCCAGCTTATTTCGACCTAGTAACGCAATTCGCATAGATCTATGCCATAAGGAGTAATTGTCAGTGCCGATCAGCTGAAACGAGATCAAGGATATCCCACTCGTATCTCCAGGAGCTAAATACAAAGGATGAGTAACTGCTACATTCACTCCTTCCTCAAATTCATCCTCCGATGATTCATGTGAGGCATTTTCAACAGTAGTATTAGGACTTTCATTTGACAAATCATCAACCGCCATTGTTGATCAATTTCAAGGTGACAAAAGATGAGAACAGAATTTTGAGTTTAGAGAACTTTGAGAATGAAACATGATGTTGAGGATCGATTTTTGAGCTTCAATTTCGAGCTCGAAGCTCTGATACCATGCTGAAGTTTGGTGTTTGAGCACTAGCAGTAGCCCTAGATCGAGAGAGAAGAGAAGACGAAGAAGAGAAAGAAGAAGAAGAAGAAAGAGAGAATTTCAGAGGAAGAGAGGAAAACTGAATGTAACATTGAAAAATTTTATTCACTTTTCAACTGTTTCTATTACATGTGTAGGTGTATATATATACACGTGTAACTAATGTCTACAACTAACAGCTAGACTTCATTAACTTCCTAACAGACTAATTAGGCATAAATAAGTTAACCACTAACCACACTTCAAGTTACACCCTGTTGCTCAACAAAATGGGAATTTTTAATCAAATCTTATAGATTAGAGACAGTTCTGGTCCTTTTCAATTTTATTTAAAATGGTAAGTTAGTTTTTAAGGCATTTTTGGGTCAACAGAACGCGGTGGAGCATTTTTGATCAAATAGGTTAATGGACGGCTTGTACTAAATCTAATAGATCAGGGATAGTTTTGTCCTTTCTCATTTAATATTTGATACCTGATAGTTGGAATTCTTCTTCTTTAATTCTTAGCAAAAGATTTTTTTTAGATATCGATCTTTTTTGCTAAAGAAATATATTTTGCGTTGTGGAATTTTATCATTTGCTTCTTATTTTTAACTTATTTATTACTTGTAGTATTTTTCTTATTCTTCCTAGATAGGTGGGGGCGTGTATTGTGTGAGTTTCCTGTAGTAATATTATTACTCTATTATTTTATATTTTGTACTGATTTAAACAGGAAACAACAAATGTTAAGCATGTCGTACTTTTTGATTGTGTTTTTTTCTATGCAAAGTACATATATTAGCTTTTACCGTTGATTATCTACGCACTTGTGGTGCAGTTTAAAAATTCTAAGCCTTAAACTTAGGTAAATTTTTAGTTCTTAGCATCAAGATTTGATTTCTGGAGTACAACTAAATTTGAGTTCTCTACTTTTGGATTAAAATTGTTAGCTATTGCGATTAATTCAGGTGAGTCAGTCTAGTCAATTTCAGTGGTTTTGAAGTTCATTGGACATTATAACCCTAAATATTTTCATAATAAGAAGATACAAGAAAAAGATGAAACCAGTGAAGTTTCGTTATTAAATTCGGATTCGATTTTATAGGTGTGTTAGATATTTAGAGATGAGTGAATCATTTAATTTAATACTGAGTTAATGGAAAGCATTTTAAAACCAAATCCAATAAATTAGAAGCAGTTTTGGTCGTTTTTTTGTCTTATTGGAAATTTTTGGGCTGAAAGAAAATGTGGGTGCATTTTTGGTCCAATAATTTAACGTAGCTAAAGACTTCTTAGCTAGCCATATATATAAAAAGGTATCTAAAATACCTGAAGCAACATATTTTAGTTATTATATATCATTGGAAAAGCAATATGTACAAAGAATAGCATTTCAATCTGCTGTTATTCAGAGAAGAACAATTCAGGCCATACCTAAATAAAAGCTTTCAGCAAATGCGATGCCACCAGTGCTGATCATTACCTGTTGACATTTAAACATTACACGGGAGATGTTCATTATTTAAATGGTGTAACAAGGCTATGAAAGAGTAGTCAATCTAAGAATATGGAAATGCGCAGGTTGACGTGAAAGTATAGGTTATTAAGAATAGGGGTGAGCGTTCAGGCAGTTCGGATTAAATATAGAATTTCAGTTTGGATTTTTGGTTTTCGGATTGAAAAAATGACAATCCAAATCCAATCCAAATAAGTTCGGATTGGATCGAATTTTTTAAGTTCGATTTCGAATTAATCGGGTTGGATATTTTGGATTTTCGGTTTTGAGCTTATAAGTTGACATGTTTCTTCTTTTTACAAAAATGATTATCCAAATGAAGTACTCATATTAAATTGCATGAAAAGTTACTCACTCTCACCGCAATCATCCAAATAAAGTTTTCAAGTAATGAAATTACTATCAAGAAAATACAACAGCGACATTATACGGCCGATGAGAAGTAGTAATAGTAAAACCATGTCCAAATAGAAAGTATTCTGACAGTAACTTAATACTTAATACTGCATATATGAAATAATATCTAATGGATAGGGTATTTAACTTATTATTGACATATAGATAATGGACTAAATATAAAATATAAATTTTTTGAATTTTTCGGACATACAAAAATCCAAAGTACCAAATCCAACATCCAATCCGAAATCCAAAAAATTTAAAAATTAAATCCAAACCAAAAATCTAAAAAATTTGGGTTTCGATTTGGATTTCGGGTTTGCCCAAACTATGTCCGCCCCTAATTAAGGACATTGTTAGATAATTTGAGCAAGACCATGTGATATTTTGGCCGAATATATAGATAGTCACTTAAATTGTTAAAATTTTTCATTTAGACAACTTATCTAAGTGACCTTCAGCAATATTTTCATATATCATTAGGTAGTCGAATGACCTTATTCATAGGAGCAAGCTCTAGAATTTGTTTCACCGAGGATACCATCCCATGGAAGCTAAGTTTAGGAATAGTCAACCCAAAATCAAGATAGACCTGTAAAATCAGATATTTACCATGTTAGGGAGACTAAAAAATAGTATACAATCTTCATCATCAGAACTACATGCACGTTACGTAATAAGCTAAGTTTAGATAGATAAGATCTTACTTGAGGGTACACTGAAGACAGATATGAAGCTTCCTTTAAGAAAGGGAATGACGCGTGCAAAAGTACTAATCGATTCTTAGTAAATCTCTTATCCTCAAGAAGATTGCGAAGATTCAGGGGATTGGCTGGCCTCAGATCCAATCCCCAAAACTGTAATTGGAAACAAATCCCATTTTATCATTCATCATTTGGTTTTTAATCTTGAATAAGAAAATTAACATGTAGAACCTCATAGAGTATTCATTTTCTCAAATAGAGGAAGCTAGAAAGAAAATTAGGTCAAACCATCTACTCTAAAATACTTTTTATTTTTATTTTTTACCCTGTGTCAATCTGCATTGGCAAGTCATAATTTTGAGCCACCTCCAAAGCATGCATGAAGATATAATCAACGAAGCTCTTATTTGAGACTCGAACAGGCTTCCCAGCTAGAAATGCAGAAACTATTAGAATTACATCTCAATCACGGTGGATTATAACCTCAACTATTGCAAGGCTCACCACATAAAACGTCATTCAGGCCCTCCTCTGCCTCCTTAACAGTGACTTCTGTATTAATAGCAAGGCCACTACGATATGCGATAATACTTTTAAAGGCAACAGCCTTTTCAGCTTCTGTATGCAACAATCAGGAAAAACTTTTGGAAACTCAATTCTTTATGCATCAACAACAACAACGCAGTATAATCCCACAAGTGGGGTCTGAGGAGGTTAGTGTGTACGCAGACCTTACCCCTACCCTAGGGTAGAGACGCTGTTTCCAATAGACCCTCGGCCTACCCTAAGGTAGAGAGTCTGTTTCCAATAAACCCTCGGCATCCTTCCCTCCAAGAACTCCCTATCTTGCTCTTGAGGTGACTCGAACTCAAAACCTCTTGGTTGAAAGTGGGGGATGCTTACCATCGGAGCAACCCACATTGCTCTTGGGGTAATTCTTTATGCATCAAAAGAAACATATTCTCTATTTTATATTATTGACTAATATTCTAAAGGATATGACTTCAACTCCTTAGTGAAAATCTCCATGAATGACTCCAGAGTCCATGATGTTCCCTTTGAACCCTGCAATAGAAAAGGAGAAGAGAAAGATATTAACAAATCTAACAAAGGAGAAGGAGATAACAAAGGAAGAATATTTTGGAGATATTTCATGCCAAAAGAACGAGCTTAATTTCACCCCCTAATGCATGAAATCAATAGTTAGAAACAAGTACTCCAAGTCCCCCCTTCAAAAGCATTAGACGTAAAAGAGCCTTCATTATTTGTCTTTGTAAAACAATAGGACGATGAACTATGGTAGTAGCAACTGTTTTACATGGATATGATACATATCCTAGCTCTTTATGCATGCGGCCTACAAATTCACGAAGCGCAAGTAGAACGGGAACGGAGAAAAAGAAGTGTGGAGGAGAAAAGAAGTAGTTTTCATCTCCAAAGAATAGTGTGCTTCCACTTTTCATCTTTTTGAGTGCCTCTTTGATATAAGACCAAGAAGGCCAAGAATCCAAGAAATTTAAGAAATTTTAGAATCCGTCAAGATTATGATTTCTTTTCCTTAAACATTAAGATTTCTTATTTCTTATTTCCTGGTAATTTGGTTCTTGTTTTAGTATTATTATATATTTATATTTGTAGTTCTAGTCAACTAGGATTATTAGTTGGTATCCTATTCCTATTAGAATTTTATTTTCTATTTTAGTTAGGATAGGTTTTTCTTAACCTTATTCTTGTCCTAGTAATTAGGCTTAGTTTTCCTTAACCTCATAAATTTTTTTCATTGTAAGGTATATTTAAAAGGCTCTATGTGCTGAATGTTATTTTCATCTACATTCTTCTCATGTGTGTTTGAAGAACGCTTTTGCAAGTTTTGCTAGCGGGGTGCTTTTGTTTTGCTCCCTTCTTTGTGTTTGAGAAATGCAAAACCTTGAAAGTACATCGATTTGGTATCAGAACGGTAAAGACCATGTCAGTCTTTTTGTGTATTTAAGCCCTAGTTTCCTTAATTGATGCTCCCTGTATGTGTATTTGTTGTTTAATGACTTGTGGCGATATTTGTTTTGGGTTCAGGATTTTTGGAGTGAATTAAAACACTCAATTTCAAGGTTGGAAGCTTAAGTTATAAGAGTTGACCGAGATTTGACTTTTGTACAAATGATCCTGAATGGTATTTTGAAGCTTCAATAGACTTTTATGGTGATTTTGGACTTAGACATACGTCGGGATTTTGGATTTGGAGGTTCTTAGAATGATTTGGCTCTTTTTGACAAAAGTTAGCAATTTAAAGGCTTAAAAATTTCATAAGTTTGACCATGGGTTGAATTTGTGGCTATCGGGGTTGGACTGTTGTTTTGGGACTCAGAATAGGTCTGTTTTGTCATTTAAAACTTGTGTACAAAGTTTGGTCACATGAGTTGGTTTGGCAGGAATCAGACGCTTGGTTGTGAATATTGAAGTTCTTGAGTTTCAAATTTCAAAGCTTGCATGATGCATTTTGGCGTTTGATTCATAGTTCTGTATGTTATATTGATGTTTTGAGCTTGCAAGCGAGTTCGTGTGTGATTTATGTACTTGTGCAAATATTTTGTATGGGTCCCGAGGAGCTCGGGTAAGTTTTAAATTCATTTTGGATTGGTTTGGTGAAGCTTCAGATTGCTGGTGCTGCAACCTCACATTTGTGAAGGTCTGCTCGTATTTGCAACGGGAAATGCGAGGTAGTGGTCGCATTTGCAATAGTGGTAGGCATCATGGGGATTTCGCAATTGTGAAGTATAGGCATTTGCGACATCTGCTGGACATGTTTGGTTTGCATTTGCGATCCTAATGTCGCATTTGTGGAGGTCATTTTTTTGAACTGTTGGGCGCAAATGCGACATCAGCAATTGGTTAATAACTGGTATTTTGGGACTTAGACCATTTTATCATATTTTTAAACTCTAGACTGGGTGAGGGGTGATTTTTTATGTGGATTTCACACAACGCGATTGGATAAACAATTTTCACTCGATTTTGATATTTTATCTTGATTTCTTATGGACTTTTACACCAAAATTATGGACTTTGAAAGGAACTTTTTACTATAGTTTAAAAAATAAAAATTTAGGATTTGAGAATCTATTTGGACTCGATTTTGAAAGCTAACCACATATTTGGACTCGTGGGATTATGCGTATTTAGGATATTCTCTTCGACTCGGGTTTTGACCGTTTGGGCTCGAGGTTGAATTTTGTTGACTTTTCGAAAATTGTCTAAAGCTTGAGATTTTATTATTTGGAATTGATTCTTTTAGCTTTGTTTGATGTTATTGAGTGATTTTTCGCTAGATATGATCCAGTAGGAAGTGATTTTTTAAAGGAAAGGCATTTTTGGAAATTGGAGTATTAGATTGGCTTATTTGATGTAAGTATCTTCCTTAACATTGTGTGAGGGAATCACCCCTTAGGATTTGGCCTTAATTTTTATTCATGTTATGTAAAAAAGCAACGTGTACATGAGGTGACGAGCGTATATACATGGTACTATATGTGGCTTATAACCGGATTAGATCTTAGGCTATTAATATGCCTTAGTTTGAGGATGTTTTTTTTAAATAAAACGTGCTTAATCACTTCGTGACTACATGAATATGATTGCTACAATTGAGTTAGCCGTTGTCATGCTTATTATGTTAAACACCCAGCCGTATTTTTATGCTATTGTCATATTCTTGTGCACTATGTTGATAAGTTATGAGATCTTTGATGAAAATTTGGCATATCTCTTTGTGATAATTATGGTACATATGGACATATTGAGCGGATTGTTTGGGTGTTGGCACAAGCTCTTTACTGTGTGATTTTTATTATTGTGATGCGCATGGAGCGAAATAAGGGTGGCATTTGCTCGCGTTTCCCATTTAGAAAATAAGGTGTTGATATGTGCATGTAACAAAATAAGGGTGACATTTGCTGTTATTGCACATGTGACGAAATAAGAGTGGCATTATTGATGATGTTATGTGATGATTTGGGGTATCTCTTTTGATGATGTGCATGTGATAAAATAGGATTGCTATTTTTATCTTATACATGCTTCCTTAAATATCGTCTTGTATTTTTATGAGTTGCTAGTTGAATTTGAAAATTAGCCTCTACCTCTATTTGATGGTTTGCTGTTGAAGTTGGATTCTTCTACATTAAGTTATTATCACATGTTCTAACAAGATTGATGATATTGTTTTTTGTTGCATATTCTGTTGTCAGTAGTTGATATATTGTCTAGGTTTTCCATGATTAGTGAGTATCATATGAATCCAACCTCGTCATTACTCCATCGAGGTTAATTTTGATACTTATTGGATACAGAATATGATGTACTCATACTACACTTCTGTATAATTTTGTGCACATCCAGGTGTTGGAGGCAATGAATCTTGAAAGTAAGAGCTTTGCATCGGTCGTGATGATTCAAGGTAGAGCTGCATGCTATTGCAAGCCCTTAGAGTTGTAACACATTGTAAATCCGGATTATATATAGACGTGTTAAATGAGTATTAATATGGTATTTTAGACATGTGAAGTCTTATCAAGATGAGTATGGGTGGAAATAGTTGTTTTAGAATCAAGACAAAGAGTGAAGTGCATAAGATTCGATAAAATAGACTAAGTTTCTGGAAGGCCTGTCTTCCAACATGATTTCGTGAATATCTGTTGGGAATTTGAGAAAACTTAAAACATGAAAGTTGTAGTCCATTGAAAACATTTCCAATTATATATTGTAGAGCCCGAATGGATCTCTATGTAAAACATTATGCGTAGTTTACTGGACAATGCGCAGTCTGCATGCTCAGGTGCGTGCCAGTTGTCCCGTGCACGACATCGCACTTGTGGCAGTGCTACTACCTTTGATGCACATTCAGGTGTGAAGTTGGGCCTTCATCCGCGTGGGGCGCACCCGAAAAGTCATTTTAAAAGCCCTACCTCATCCCCCACACCCAAAACATGAAAATTTGCTCTAGAAAGGGAAGCTCTCAATAACCCAACTTCCTCCAAGATCCCTCCATCATCCAAGGTAAGTTCTAATGATGATTCTAAGTTAATTTCAATTCTTCAGTGCTTTATTAATATGGGTAAACCCTTCAAATTATTAGATCTTATATTGAGATATCATTATTGAGAAAAGAAACCCTAAAACTCGAATTCAAGAGAATTGAATGCCAAAAAGGTAATATCTTTACCCACTAATTGATTATAGCACTAGATTAGTGATTGTAGACTCTACGTTCATGAGATATGAGCTGATGGGTTTGATAAAAAAGGATGAACGATTATAACTTTGGGTTGTCAATTGTTGATTATTGATTAAGGGTGTTGTTTACCTTATGGGCGATGAAGAATGATATTGACTATAGAAGTTTGAGATTTTAGAATATCTAGGAGCAAGAGAATGTGTTGTTGGGTGTAGAAACACCATTAAGGACTATGAAGCTTTATACTCACCAAATATTTGATAAAATACCTAAGTGATTAAAACATGAGCATTAGTGCTAATACTGGTTCCTCTTGATATATGTTGCCATAGATTATCATTGAAAGAGGGGACGAACATTGTGATACGCTTAAAAGGGAAAAGCCAAAGTATGTGAGGTTAAATCTCTGTGTTTGGGAATATTAATGATTCTCCCTACACTATGTTTCTTCTATAACGTTACTAATTGCTTTTGAAATATAATTAAGCTTAGTTCCTTAAATAGTTACAGAACTTCTATTCTCTAACTTCGTAATTCGTTCATGACTTTCATTCCGAACATTGTGAGCTCAGTGCGTAATCATTATAGACTTATGTTTGATGCCCATGAGTCTTAGTCTATATTACTTAGCATTTCATAAACAATTGATGCTTCAGTTCTCATAATCAGTTCATGAATACATGTCTCAATCTGGTCCTATTCAGCATTCCAGTATCATGTAACTCAATATGATTCATCATTTCAGCATCATGTATTGAAATATGATTCTCGGTTCCTGATTTTAAATTCTAACATGTTGAACACTTGTATTTGGGCCTTAGACCGCAGTTTATGTCTTGTGCATCATTAGGCCAGAGACTACAGTTTATGCTTTATGCATCTTTGGGCTTAAGGCTGCAGTTTATGCTTTATGCATCTTTAGGCATGAGGACACAGTTATGTATATGTATACTTGGGGCCCGAGGTCGCAACTTGTGCACATAAATATTGGGCTTGAGGTCGCAGTTAATTTATTAAGATAAAGAGGTAGTTCTTCATTCAGAAGAGGGAGTATTCATATCCTTACTTCCTTTGTTTACTTCAGTTATCAATTATTAGTTCTCAGTTATCAGTTTCATTTTAGTTTTACAATTCTTTCTTTCATTTGCTTTACATACTAGTACAATTCAAATGTACTGACGTCCCTTTTGTCCGGGGTCTGCATCTCACAATGTAGGTAATGATTTACAGATTGACGATTCAGAGTGCTAGGATTTGCATACCAGTTATTTGGTGATCCCCAATTCTTTCGGGGAATAATTATTACTTTACAATCTTTCAATATTTTAGAACTTCATTAGAAGCTTCATAGACTAGAGTAAACGTTAGACAGAGTCGCAAACTTTTCATGTTAAGCAATGTTGGCTACATATATGTTTCAGAATTATATTAGTATTTCCCTACTTGACTTCTTTCATTTAGACCTTCATATATCCACATGTGTTAGTTTATCTTCCGCATTCAGTATGGTATGATATCACATGTTGAATTAGCCAGCAAGTTGGTTTGCTTGGTCACATGCAGTCAGTCATCGGGTGTCGTGTTATGTCCAGAACCAGGTTCCGGGCATGACAAAGCTTGGTATCAAAGCCAGGTTCAAGTGTCATTGGGATTTTATGAAGTCGTGTCTAGTGGAGTTTCCTTTATACGTATGTGTAGGCCACACATATAAATAGTTAACTACCAAGACATTCAGGATCGTCTTATTTACTTCTACTCTAGATCGTGCCATGAAGCTTAGAGTGATAGGTTACCTTTTCTTCCCATCTAATTCTAGACGTATCAACTGCCCAAGCGATAGGCAGGGAAAAACCCAAGGTTCTATAGAGGATGATTGCCCACTGGAGTATAATTATGGAGTACAGGTTGGTAACAAACGAGACTTGAAAGGATGTAATGGATAGTAGTACAGATTAGAGCATAACCTTATATGAAAATACAAAAGCAGTTGTCATGTTTTCTGGTTATAAGTTTACCTCAGTTACCAGTTATACAATCTTTTAGTTAGCATGTTTATAGTTATTCAGTAAGCTAGTATTAAGTCATTTAGTTACTAGATATATCCAAATTCTAGTGACTTATGAGCATACAATGATGCATATTGGTGCTAAAACCAAAATAAGTAACATCGATTATAGCAAAGTCTTCGCATGTTTTAGGTCCGGATTAAGACCCAAGACTCGCCGGATTGTGCAGTAAGTGATTTATCAGATGATGGTATACTCTGAAGGACAAGTTTATGTATGATAGTGTATCCGTATGTGTTTTACCTCACATAATAATTTAATTTTAATTCTTGAAAATGAATCCACATATGGGATGATGATATTTTAGATGTCAGACCCTACGGTGTAATGGGTTAAGAATTTAATCGTATCAGGTGTAGAATTGATCATTGTAGTTTTGGATAGAAAAAAGACAAAGGTCAAAATACCTAGGAGTCAGAAACATTTTTATTACCAAAGATGTACTTTTCGTACGACTCATGCATATGATGAAGAAAATATGATATACTAAGTGATAACTGAGAGCAGGCGATATTAAATCTCAGGGAATGATTTTATGTTGTTCAGATTCATTCAAATCAGAACTAGAAAGTAACACATTAGTAAGTTACTATAAGAAGCAGCTATTATTGTGGGATTAAAGATATGACAGTTCCACCTTAGGTTATGTGACTAAGTGTTTACCCTGCAGGTTTATAATCTGATATGATTTTGAAGTGAATAGAAGTTTGGTGTTGGATATTCCAATTTCGTTTAAGACAGATGAAATGTCCTAAGTGTGATCCATGTACATAGTTCAAAAAAAAGATAGTATGCGACCGTAGAATAGGGTCAGATGGTGAGGAAAATTAGGAATAACCTTATGATTCACTTTAGTTATTCAAAGAGGAACAAGGAAACATGACGCTAGAAGATGGTTAGTAAAAGAATAGTAAGTAAGTTTTGGATAGATACAATAACTTAGCAATTTTAGCAAAGCTAGTAGAGGTAAGATTACATATACTTAGAAAGGTTAATACTAGTTAGTGGGTAACAATTTGAAATACCAAACATGTATTATATCCCAAAGATTTTAAGTTAAACCTGATGTACAGTGACAATGGAAGAAATAGAAATCAACTAGACAGTAAGAGAGCAATCTACAAAAGAATAGCCTTGAAGAGTTATCGAAAAGGGGTTTCCCCAAGATAGTATGAGCATAGTTAAATCATTAAGATTGTGTATGATAGTTGTGAATACATTATCTATCTGTTTATGTAAGTAATTTAGTTTTTCCTTGTATGAAAGATTGCTCAGAAGTAAGTTGGAATATGAGTCAGCATTAACGTAAAGTGCAACGAATTGCAGAAGATGAGGAAAGTTTTTCGGATCCCAACAAAAGTGAAGGATCCGCAAGTATAAAACCTTAACCTTTAGTCTAAGGGGGAGATGTGAAAATTGTAAGTAGGTTCAGTTGGAGATTTAAAACCTGCATAGTTAGCATGGGATGTAAAAACTATAAAATCATACCCAGTTATGTATCATGAGGGTAGTGCCATTAAATGAGACTCTAATCTCGGAATACTGGTCAAAGACTTAGCTCACAACAATACTATAAGTGTTTTCAGGAAATACCATAAAAAGATAATCAAGTATGGGAAGTATAGTTCATGATTGAGGCAGACAAGAGAACTATGATGAAAGAAGTTCACCACTTAGCCAAACTAGGAGTTCGACTTTTAGACTCGGAAGATGGTGGAGTTGTTGTCGAGAACAAGATTTATTCCTCCTTAGTAGCCGAAGTGAAGGAGAAACAGTTTGATGATCCCTGTGAGCACGTGATTTTTACCCCAAGTAAAAGAATTCCAAGATCAAAAACGGGCGGGCTCACGAATGCAGCAACTTAAAAGTAACACCTCCGTTCTACGAGCGGGCTCCCGAATGCAGCAACTTAAAAGTAACACCTCCGTTCCACGGGCGGGCTC
>MU732355.1:3892-21322 GCA_026770625.1 Nicotiana glauca
TTTTCCAAACTTTCTTTTAAAGAGACTAATTGTCTCATTTCTAACCGAACTCTATCCGAATTACTTCAAATTCACCAACCACCTATAATAAAACATATAGAAGCATAAAATAGGGAAAACAGGGCGGTAACTCACGTGACGACGGGCCGGGTCGTCACAGGGCAGGGCCCGTAGATGGTGGCAGTCTTATGCACTTAGCGGGCTAGCAGGCGCTCCTCCCCTCACTTGGGGTCAATTCACTCCGTTATTCCTGGATTGGTACATTCCACCCTCTGAGAGGGAAGATCTATATCATCAGTTTGAGCATCTAGAGAAGGGTCAGATATCAGTGACTGATTATGAGGCAAGGTTCTCCGAGTTGTCTCGCCATGCACTTATGATACTTCCATGGAGGCAGAGAGAGTACGGAGATTTGTTGCAGGATTACACCCCACTATCAGGTCGGATATGGCCCGTGAGGTAGAGATGGGCACTGGGTATCAGCTAGTACTTGAGATTGCTTGCAGATTGAGGGTTACCATTTGAGGGGTAGAGAGCAAATGCAGCAGGATAAAAGGGCCAGATTCTCGGGAGAGTTCAGAGGCACCCCAGCTAGGGGCAAAGGCAACTTTGGGAGGGGTTAACCTAGTAGGCCCCCAGTTCCAGCACCACCACCTTCTCAGGGTGCTCCAGCGCGCTCCTATTTCAGCCCCATGCCAGAGAGTTCCTATCGCCTGCCAGCTATCCAGGGTTCATCCATTGGGTATCCAGGTCCTCCGGATTCTTCCAGTTCTTATTTCAGTGCTATGGCGGAGAGTTCATACCGCCCAGCGGCTATTCTGGCTTCTTGTAGTGGATCTTCTGGTATTCAGAGTCAGCTATCCGGACAGCAGATCGCCACACCATGTTGTTTTGAGTGCGGGGACACAGGCCACATAAGGAGATACTGCCCAGGCTTAGTGGCAAGACAGTACAGCAGGGGCAGCAGCCTATGACTCCAGCACCAGCAACCCAGCCACCTAGAGGTGGAGGGCAGACTGGTAGAGGTCGTTCCAAGGGTAAAGGCCATACAGGGAGTGGTCAGCAAGCCACTACTGAGTCAGGTGGAGGCAAGACAGTCGGTGCTCCAGCCAGAATCTATGCTCTTCTAGCCAGGCCAGATGCAGTGGCCTTAGATGCCGTCATCACAAGTATCATTTCCGCCAGCGGTAGGGATGCATCGATACTATTTGATTCAGGGTCTACTTATTCATATGTATCATCTCTGTTTGCTCATTTCCTGGCTATTTCCCCTAAGCCTTTGGGTGTTCCTGTTCATGTGTCCACTCATGTGGGCGATTCCGTGGTTTTGGATCGGGTCTACCGATCTTGTGTGGTTACTTTCTGTGGTTACGAAACTAGAGCGGATCTTCTATTGCTGGACATGATTGATTTTGAGGTCATCTTGGGCATGGATTGGCTATCTCCATATCACGCCATCCTTTATTGCCAATGCAAGACTATTTCACTAGCGATGCCAGGATTGCCGAGGTTGGAGTGGAAGGGTTCCACTGTTGATAAGCCTAGCATGGTTATTTCCTTCCTGAAGGCTCAGCGCATGGTTGAGAAAGGGTGTTTGGCTTATTTAGCTTATGTTCGAAACACCATCGCAGATTCCCCGATGATTGATTCAGTGCCAGTAGTTCGAGAGTTCGGCTATGTTTTTCCTTCTGATCTTCCTGTCATGCCTCTAGATCGTGATATTGATTTCTGTATTGATTTGGCTCCAAGCACTCAGCTTATATCTATCCCACCATACCGTATGGCTCCTAAGGATCTGAAGGAACAGTTGGAGGAGTTGTTAGCAAAAGGGTTTGTTAGGCCTAGTGTATTGCCTTGGGGTGTACCCGTGTTATTTGTGAAGAAGAAGGATGGGACTATGCGGATGTGCATTGATTACCGCCAGTTGAACAAAGTCACCATCAAGAACAAGTATCCATTGCCCTGTATTGATGATTTGTTTGACCAGCTGCAGGATGCTAGGGTGTTCTCTAAGATATACTTGAGGTCAACGTATCATCAGCTGAAGTTTCGGGATTCAGATGTTCTGAAGACCGCATTCAGGACTAGATATGGCCACTATGAGTTCCTGATGATGTCATTTGGCTTGACTAATGCTCCAGCGACATTTATGGACTTAATGAACAGGGTGTTCAAGCCTCATATTGATTCATTTGTTATCGTCTTCATTGACGACATCTTGATATACTCGCGTAGCCTGGGGGAGCACGAGCAGCATTTGAGAGTAGTGCTTCAGACCTTGCGAGAGCAGTAGCTTTATGCTAAGTTCTCCAAGTGCGAGTTCTGGCTAGAGTCAGTGGAATTATTGGGGCACGTAGTGTCAGGAGAGGGTATTAAAGTGGATCCTAAGAAGATTGAGGCAGTTCAGAGTTGGCCACGTCCTACTTTAGTGACTGAGATCGGGAGTTTCCTGGGGTTGGCAAGTTACTACCGACAATTTGTACAGGGCTTTTCATGTATTGCATCACCTCTTGCCAGATTGACCCAAAAGGGTGCCCCATTCTGTTGGTCCGGTGATTGTGAGGAGAGCTTCCAGAAGCTCAAGACGGCTTTGACTACGACACCAGTTCTTGTATTACCTTCCGGTTCAGGGATGTACATGGTATATTGCGATGCTTCTCGCGTTGGATTGGGATGTGTACTGATGCAGGAGGGGCGAGTTATTACATATGCTTCACGTCAGCTGAAGGTTCATAAGAAGAATTACCCTGTGCACGATCTAGAGTTGCCAGCGATTGTTCATGCTCTCAAGATATGGAGGCATTATTTGTATGGGGTGTCATGTGAGGTTTACACCGACCATCGCAGTTTGCAGCATTTGTTCAAGCAGAGGGATCTTAATTTGAGGCAGCATAGGTGGCTTGAGTTACTAAAGGATTATGACATTACCATTCTTTATCACCCAGGTAAGGCGAATGTGGTCGCGGATGCCTTGAGCAGAAAGGCGGAGAGTATAGGTAGCTTGGCGTCCATCCTTGTTGAGATGAGACCATTAGCTTTGGACATCCAGTCTTTAGCTAATAGACTTGTGAGATTGGACATTTTGGAGCCCAGTCGAGTTCTAGCATGTGTGGTTTCTCAGCCTTCGTTATTGGGGCAGATTAAGGCCCGACAGTTCGATGATCTACATTTGGCGGTCCTCAGAGAGACAGTACTTCAGAGAGGTGCCAAGGATATTTCTATTGGCGATGATGGTGTGTTATGGCTTCAGGGCCGTGTATGTGTTCCTAATGTTGATGGCTTGAGAGAAAGGATCCTGGAGGAGGCCCACAGTTCGAGGTACTCCGTTCATCCAGGTGCCACGAAGATGTATCGTGACTTGAGGCAGCATTACTGGTGGCGGAGGATGAAGAAGGACATTGTGGAGTATGAAGCTAAATGTTTGAATTGCTAGCAGGTCAAATATGAGCACCAGAGGCCAGGTGGCCTACTTTAGCGGATGCCCATTCCGGAATGGAAATGGGAGCGCATCACCATAGATTTCGTGGTTGGGTTGTTGCGGACCTTGCAGAAGGTTGATTCAGTGTGGATTATTGTGGATAGGTTGACCAAGTAGGCCCACTTCATTCCAGTGGCGACTACTTATTCAGCGGAGAGATATGCTCAGATTTACATTCGGGAGATAGTTAGGTTGCACGGTGTGCCGGTTTCCATCATATCAGACAGAGGCCCTCAATTCACTTCCCATTTCTGGAGAGCTGTTCAGAGTGAGTTGGGGACCCGTGTAGAGCTTAGCACGACATTTCATCCTCAGACCGACGGGCAGTCGGAGCGGACAGTTCAGATTTTAAAGGATATGCTTAGAGTATGTGTGATTGACATTGGAGGGCAGTGGGACCAGTTCTTACCCTTGGTGGAGTTTGCATATAATAACAGCTATTTGTGAGCACGTGATTTTTGCCCTAATTGAATTACTCCCAAAGATTGAAACAAAATGATTTCTTTCATTATTCTGCAATTTTGTGAATATTTATGTTAATTGTTTGCATTTTATTTGTGCATTCATATGAAAACTAATAAATAAATAAATAAATAAATACTTGGCATTTGCATTTAGGATCTAATTTCATATTTTTAGGATTAATTAGTGGTTAAGATGTTTTAGGAATAAAATATGAAGAAAATAACAGAAATAGTCCATTTTTGCATTTTTTTTAATTGTTAATTGTGACTTTTTTACGAAATAGATTTAAACAATTTTAAGATTTAATTAGTTTAACTTTGAAAATATATTAGGTCTTTAATTTAATGTTTTGCATTTTTAATAAAATCATAAAAAATACAAAAGGAAAATAAAAATAAATAAAAGCAATGAAAGAAGAAAAGAAAATAAAACAAATAAGGAAAATCATTAAAAGGTGGACTGGTCTTAAAAGACCCGAATTGGGCCAAATTTAACTTAGCCCAAACCAAAAACCCCCGAGATCCGGCCAAAATGGCCCAAACCCACGCCCTTACCCGGTCCAGCTTTCCCCATAACAAAAATGACGTCGTTTTGACAAATCGATCCTAACCGTCCATACCCTCACATCCAACGGCCCACGATTGAGATCGAGTTCAAATAAAATTGCCCGAAAAACTCAAACCAAACCTAAAACACACCCCTCATTCCTCGTACCGTGTCTCCCTGTAATGCCGGCGTAACGCCACCGTCCCCCACCATATCTCCGCCATCGACCGTCGTTCGCCAGCGGCGGCGATGCTCCAATCACGCCAAAAATTTCACCATGTCATCTCCTTCACCTCCCCATCCCATATCCGTCATTAGATTCCTCCAAATCCCAACCAAACACCCCAAATCCTCCAAACCCTAGGCGCCGCCACCACCGTGCACGGCGGCGCCACCACAAATAAGTCCCAAATTTACACCCCTGACTCTCCTTGTTCCTCTCTTTCTAAATCCATGGTTTTTTTCCTCGAATCATAACCAAACGGCTCGAATCTTAAATCAAAATTCGGCCAAAACTCTAGGTCATCGAAATTCGCCCAAAAAATACACCACGCACTCCCCTCACCTTCCTCGTGACAAATCCACCATCAATGGCGGTCGAGTCTCCCCAGAGTTCCCAAATCTTGGATCCGAGGTCAAAGTGCCAGTTGGTTCAAGCCATCAAATCTCAAGGTCAAACATTAGGTGTCGATTAAATCAGTAAGAATTCCTTTCTATTTTTTTATTATTAGGGTTCACAGTTCATCTTTGTTTTCATGCTATTTGTTTTAGAAATTTTGCTCAGTCTATTTTCATTTTCCTTTTATGTTTGGTGATTTGTGTTTCTTCGCATGAACGTGTTGCTTCATGATTAGTTAAATAGTTCTTTTCAATTTTGTTATGAGCTCGAGTAATTACTTAGGGTTTTCTTCTACATTTTTTCCTAACTAGTAATGTGTCATGTTCTTCAGTAGCATGATTTTGTTCTAAGTCTGTATTCCTGATTAAGTTTAAAGGTTGATTAGTTTCTACTTGCTTGGATTTGCTGATTAGTTTTGATTAGTAGTTTTGATTGTTGATCGGTAACTTGAAATTCAGTAGTTAGTTTGGATTAGGATTTGAATTTGATCCCGGTTCTAGCTGATTAAAATTGCTGAATAATTGTTTAACCATGGTTAGTCAACAGGTTTGGGTGTTAGTTGAGATAAGATTAGTAGTTTCAGGGTGTTCAGGGGTATTTTGGGCATTTGATAATAGGATAGAATGTTGTAGATTAGAATAGAATTTCTTAGAATTTTCTAGAATAAGGCTCAAGTTAGATTTCAGTAAACTTAGAATAGTAACTTGGGTAACAAGTTAAAAAATAAAAGAGTGAATCTGAAAATAAATAGGGACTAAAGAGTGTAAACAGAAATTAAGGGCTACCTATCAGTTTGCCTATATAAGGCAGTCATTTCTGCCTTAACAGACAAGTTTTGGAGCACTAAAAATTTCCCCCAAATATTCTCCAAGCTTCCTAGATCTAAAATTCAAATTTGAAATCCAATCTCCCTTAGATCTTAGTCTTCTCACAAATTTTCAGAAAGAAATAATAGAAAAAACATAAAAAATACTATTACATTGCTTTTCTTTAGGTTATTTTCGAATTTCAGCCTTTAATTCAACACTCTAGCTTACTCTGGATCCAAAGTAATTCAAATTCCTCTGTTTCTGTTCGATACTGAGATTTAAAAGCAGTTCGAGTCATTTATGCATGGAATTTGATTAGTTCAAAGTTGATTGCTGGTTATTTACTGATTGTATTGATTACTGGGTTTATCCTAGTCAATTTGGTGCTGTGTTGGGTTTTAAACTATTCTATTGCTGCTGTTTGTCATTTGCTGCTGATCTCATTCTCTTTCTTATTTGCAACCTCCAGGTACATGTCTGAGCTTCAATCTCTCGTAAATCATCAGCTGATAATGAAATGAGATGGAAGCACAAGTTTGATTTAGTTTATTTACAGATCCATATTTATTTTGTACTGACTGGACTGTGCACGTTTGGATACACCAGTAGTCAGATAGATATTAATAATATGTGATGTGTTGATGTAGTTTGAATTTTACTTACATAAACAATAGACGTATGGCCTGTATAATTAGGACTGCTTTCAGATGGATTTGGACTGTTTACGATTATCAGTTTGTATTGGTGTGTTGATTAGCCTAGGGTAAGTGTATTCAGTAGTTAATTGAATTCTTAGTATTGACAACAGCACTAACGTAGAAATCAACTCCAGGTCCTCATCTATAGTTGAACACTCGAATAGATGTGATTATGTTAAAAATGGAATTTGATTTGGACTGCACGTTTCTAGGTATAAAATCAGTTTATGGGTCATTTTGCATGCTGTAGTTGAATTTTGCTTCATTGATCATCACAAGCATTGAAGTTTTCGTTTCTTATTTTTCAGAAAACAAGCATCCATGGCCATGATATACATTAGGAGAAACACATAAATAATCTGGGTGATAAACCGTATTGTCAATTGGAACTGTTATTAGAAGTTGTCTAGGTTATATACTGAGTTTGAATTCAAGTTTCCATAATTGTAATGAACTTGAACGTTAAAGTGTCTATGAAGCTAAGTGTATTTGCTCATGTAATTGGACCTGTAAGTTGGCATTAGGACCCTCGTTCTACTGGGTTCAAACGCCAGCCCCAAAACATCGGCCTTCAGCTTACAACTAAGATACCCGCTCCAGCACGCCCTAGACCTGGACCCTTCGTCACAAGCCCAAAATGTCTCACCCTTTGTATTCATAATATGGGCTGTCTCTACTCATTCGTCTACTGGGCCTAATTGAGTGAAATTGAATTAGGGAATGTTGGACCTCTCAAACATTTTAATTAATTAGGGTTTCTTCTTTATTATTAGAGACAAATTCAGTAGAAAATTGTAGTTTGTTTTAGGTTGGCCTTTAATAATAAATGAGACGAGCCTCGCTAAATCAAACACATAAATTACGGGGCCCTCTTTAAATGGTTATATTAAAATAATTAGGATCCGGGATGGGCCGTTTAGCGAATTTCACGGCCTTCCCCAAAGACAATAATGCGTTAGACGCTTTAGGCACATTTTTAATAATTTTACCTTCTTAAATACGGGTGCACATTTATGTGACCCAAATCCAAATCTCAACGTGTCAAAAATTGCAGGTGCGTTTATGTGATGCGGTTCGAGACGTATTTTCACGACGTTGCAATTCTCTTAAAAATAATGATAATAAAAGTGGTTCAAAGTTAAAAAGCACATAGGTTAAAACATGTACTAAAATCAAATAAATAAGCCAAATATTATAGTTGAGTGACCGTGCTAGAACCACGGAACCCGGGAATGCCAAACACCTTCTCCCGGGTTAACAGAATTCCTTACTCGGATTTTCGAATCGCGGACTATTAAACAGAGTCATATTTTCCTCGATTCGGGATTCAACCGATAACTTGGGACACCATAAATCTCCCAAGTGGCGACTCTGAATCTTAATAAGAAAATCCCATTTCGATTGTCCTTTAATTGGAAAAACTCCTTTATGCCCTTGCGGGTGTAGTGAAAAAGGAGGTGTGACAGCTCTAGTGACTCTGCTGGAGACACAAACCTAGAACTTCGGTTCAGGGTTTAAGAATTCGAGCTTAGAATGATTGTTATGTTTGGCTTTATCTGATTTTCCTACATGTTTCATGCTAAATATTCTAAATGCTTTACCGCTTTGAGATTATCTGAACTGTATATAAATTGTGGCGAAACCCTTCTCTTCTCACCTCCGGGGATGTGCTTACTGGTTGAGACTCCCTATTATGTTAGTGTCATACCCTGAAATAAGAAAGAGGCTGGACAAGTTACTAAGTTGGATGGCCTTTTGGTTCCCGGTATGTAGCCCCCTCCTCGACTCGAGTTGTCCGCTCGGGTACACAGTCTAGAACACATACCCAGGTTTTGAACCTAGAATAACTTGACTTCATGCCGGATCCCTAGTAGGAGCGCTTATTTGCATCACGTGCATATGACTTAGGGGACTCAACACAGGGGTTGGGTCCGTTTAGGACAGGTAACCGGATATGAAAAAGACCACCCTAATGCATCTTACGTGTTGCATGTACATTTATTTATCTCGGACTCGCATGCTGACCAGCTTGAATATTTGATAAAAGTGAAAAGAAAAATAGCAATGTAGGGAGTTGACTATATATTTTGGAAAAAATGCCAATGTCCGATTATTGCCGAAACTCTGCCGAATTTTTGAGGAAAATAAGAAAAGAGTTTTTAAATAGTTTGTTTTATGTGCCAATGAAAAGGAAAAACAAAGAGTTTTATTTTTAAAATAGTCCGTTTTATTTGCCAATGAAAAGGAAAAACAAAAAGAGTTTTATTCTCGAGTAGTTTGCTGAAAATGACAATACAAAAAAACAAAGAACAAGGTTTTGTTTTCAAAAATAGTTAGTTTATTTGCCCGAACTACGCTGGTTTGATTCTCGCCGGATGTGAGATACGTAGGCAACCTTCATCGGGTCCAACCATCCTTTTTCAAAAAATAGCCAAATAATGTCAAAATTTTAAATGGTTAATAAAATAAGTCGGGTGACGCCATTCAAGTTAAAAATAAGCCGAATGTCCCTCAAAAGGGCGCCGGAAGGCCGTTTTTGCAAAAACAGCCACCTTGAGTCATTTGTAAATGGTTTGTGGGCATAGCTTTAAAATCTCCCTTGCGGAAGTGCTGTAAGGCCGTATTCACAAAATCGAGTCTTTGTTTTCCTTAAATAAAATTTTCAAAAAATAGCCAGTTTGCTTTTAAGTCAAAATAAGCCATTACATGGCCAATTTTCTTTAAATAGTCACAATTGACATGGAAACCTTCTCAGTCTTGCGCATGCCTGCGGCGATGCCGAGTGATGCCCTGCAGGCCCCATGACGTGAAGCTTTAATGCACTCTTGATCTAGTTTTTAATCATCGAGTCTGTATTTTGTTATTTGAGTCTGCTTTGTAGCTTCCTTTCAAGAAAAAACAAATAGTCTAGTATCTCTTGTACTCGACTTTTATTAATGAAATTTGAAAATCCCAAAAATTATCCCTTTATTTTTGCATTCGATTTGCAAGAACTACGCTTGGTCTTATTTATCCAGGGTCATGATACGTAGGCAATCTCCATAGGATCTGACCATAACCAAAAGAAAAAAAGAAAAAAGGGGAAAGAAAAGAGAGAAAACACAATGAAAAGGCAAAAAGAAAAGAAAAGAGCGGAAAAACAAGAAAGGAGAGAATAGGAACGGGAGAAGACAAAGGCAAGAGTGAAAAAGAAAAACAAAGAAAGGGAAAGTCTACAATTGGAAAGAAGGAAAAAGTCGGGATGACGTATGCGACCGATCAAAAGCTGTTACCAATATGTTAAATGCCCTAACGCTAACGTGATGGCTTCATTTTGTCATGTCATTCCAGAAAGGTGGTTGGTTTGTGGTTTTAAAGTGGTAACTCTTCTTTACAACACAGGGACAAAAGGCAATGGCAAACAACAATAGAAATGAGTTGGTTAATACCGGTGCCCGATAGCAGTTGAATGAACGGGATGATGGGTTGATTCAAGAGGTGTGGATTTTAAGATAACACATGGCAGACATGTATCAAGCCTGGATGACTGGGAACGCACCACCCCCGCCACCACCAATTTTTTCGGACGCTGCCCTTACCCAAACTCCCAACACAATGTCAGATGATCCTCCATATTCCCCAGATAAACCCGTTTATCACAATTTTCCCAACTACCCTAGTAACTCCATCACTTATCCTCCAGTTACATCTCCCCGAAATTACTCTCATGTCATATCCACTACCCCAAACAATGAATACCCACTCAAAGCTCACAACACCCAATATCACCCCCTAGAGGTTGCCCTCAAGTTCCTCGATTCATACAAGAAGATCTCCCGGGATGAGCAGCTTCATGCTAGAAATGAAAGGGTTACGGGAAGAGAAAGGCGAGATAGGGTACCCAGGATGTTGAAAAGCACAGAATAGTCCTTCGGAGACAAGCGAAGAGTGGAAGGCCAGGGAAGCATGCCCGCAGGGTTCAAAGTACCAAAATTTAACTTGTACGATGGGCGTGGAGATCAGGTGGCCTACCTGAGGGTCTATTGCAATAAAATGAGGATTGTTGGAGAGAAAGATGACGTGATGATGACATATTTCAGCGAAAGCCTAACTGGGGTAGCCCTGGACTAGCATACCTGTTAAGATGTTGATAAGTGGCTTACATTGGGTGACATGGCTCAAGATTTTGTTCGATACTTTCAATGCAAATCGAGTGTTACCCCAGACCGCTCCTCGCTATCTAAGATGGAAAAGAGGCCGGAGGAAAGCTTTAATGAGTTTGGGCTCAGATGGAGGGTGCAAGCTGCTCGAGTCAGTCCCCTGATTATCGAAGAGGAAATGGTTAAACTTTTTCTACAGGCCCAGGGACCCACCTACTTCAGCTATTTGATCTCGGCTGTGGGAAAGCCTTTCAATGATGTATTAAAAATGGGGGAGCTAGTAGAAGAAGGGATCAAATCAGGCAAAATCGTGAGCTGTTCGGAAGCCATTCAGAATATCCCAGTCAGCTTGGTTGGAAGAAAGAGGAACAGAAAAGACGATCCGATAAGTTTTTCTGATCGGCACTTCCAGCCACGGCATCATCCCCGTGGTTATCCTTGCGCACTATATGACCCTCCCCGAAGCTACTTCTCTCCACAGAAATCCTAAAGTCGCACATCACATTCTCGGTACCCAGCTCCTCAAAATGCCCATCTACCCCTACGAGCTTAACAAAAACACCCCGGATCAGGTTTTCGGCCCAATCTAGCATTTAAGAATGAGAGGTTACGGAACAAGAAGACCTTCACCCCGTTGGAAGAATCATATGCCAGTCTGTTCCAGAGGTTAAGGACATTGGACATGCTGAAGCCGATTCAGATAAAAATGCCGGACCCTCTCCTAAAGAAGTTTGATCCTTCTCAAAAGTGCGCATATTGCTTAGGTGCCTGGGGCACAACATAGAGAAATGTTGGAATCTGAAGAATGCGATATAGAAACTTATTGATGCGGGCGACATTGTCGTGCAAAGTCCAGATACAGCAAATACTAGCCAAAATCCATCTCCTGTTGAAGATGATAAGGATATTTGAGAGAAATAAGTAAAAGCATCTTGAGCTCATTTCGAGCCCAAATTGTGTGAAACTGAGACAGATGGAACATAAAGAAATACTGTCGAAATGCATCATGCCGCATCGGTTCGAAGCCAAAGGCAAGTTTGCCCTAAGTTCACAGGAGTCGTTCGTGGTACCGTGTTTGTTTTGCAATGGGGCTGGATAATTGACAGATATAGGAGGCAAATATATGAAAATGGTTATTAATTCTGGTGCAATCAAAAGATGATACGTGTGTTTTCCTCAGCTTGTTTAACTGTGTAGTTTGTACTTGGCATGTTTTGGAGATTGGAATGACGAAGGCGTTTTGTTCTGCTATCCAAACACTTTATCTGTTGTTACCTCTTTGAGCCTCGATTATTTTCTTGCATACCCCTCTTTCGGAATCGATAACAACGCTTGGAAACCCGAGCGGGGAAAATCAGCAGAGAAATAAGAAAAAAACAGTCCAAAAGAAAAGAAAAGGAAAAGAAGAAGAAAGGGAAAAGAATAAGAAAAGAAAAGAGAAGAAAAGAGAAAAGAGAAAAAAAGAGAAAAGGAAGAAAGAAAAGAAAAAAAAGGAAAGAAAATGAAGAAAAGAAAGAGAAAGGAAAATAAATGAAAAGAAAGAAAAGAAAAGTGGAAGAAAAGAAAGATCGCAACAGTGAAGTAATTTTATGGCCCGAACTACATTTGACTTGATCCCAAAAGGGTACGTAGGCAGCCTCTCTCTGAGGTTCAGTCACATCAAAATAAAATCCAAAAGTTCCCCAAGAAAGAAACTGGGGCAGAAGTTGTGGTTGTCGTGAGAAAGCTGGTTCCGAAAGTTGTAATGTTGAACCCATGTTGATACCCTTCTTTCTAACCCCATCCAAAAGCCTGCATTACGGTCCAAAGAAAGACCTTTCGATCAGTCTTCAAGAAATGCCGAGTCAAGCGAGTAGAGGTTGGCCTTTAATAATAAATGAGACGAGCCTCGCTAAATCAAACACATAAATTATGGGGCCCTCTTTAAATGGTTATATTAAAATAATTAGGATTCGGGATGGGCCGTTTAGCGAATTTTACGGCCTTCCCCAAAGACAATAATGCGTTAGATGCTTTAGGCGCGTTTTTAATAATTTTACCTTCTTAAATACGGGTGCACATTTATGTGACCCAAATCCAAATCTCAGTGAAGTTTAAATGTGTCAAAAATCGCGGGTGCATTTATGTGACGCGGTTCGAGACATATTTTCACGACGTTGCAATTTTCTTAAAAATAATGATAATAAAAGCGGTTCAAATTTAAAAAGCACGTAGGTTAAAACATGTACTAAAATCAAATAAATAAGCCAAATATGATAGTTGAGTGACCGTGCTAGAACCACGGAACCCGAGAATACCTAACACCTTCTCCCGGGTTAACAGAATTCCTTACTCGGATTTCGAGATCGCGGACTGTTAAACAGAGTCATATTTTCCTCGATTCGGGATTCAACCGGTGACTTAGGACACCATAAATCTCCCAAGTGGAGACTCTGAATCTTAATAAGCAAATCCCCTTTTGATTGTCATTCAATTGGAAAAACTCCTTTATGCCCTTGCGAGTGTAGTGAAAAAGGAGGTGTGACACTATCATTCCAACATAGAGATTGCCCTGTATGAGGCATTATATGGTCGGTGCTATCATTCTCCTATCGGGTGGTTTGATCCTGGTGAGGCTAAGTTACTTGGTACATATTTGGTTCAGGATGCCTTGGATAAGGTAAAGTTGATTCATGAGAGGCTCCGCACAGCTCAGTCCAGGCAGAAGAGTTACGCGGATCAGAAGGCGTGTGATGTATCATTCATGATTGGCGATAGGGTTCTCTTGAAAGTCTCGCCGATGAAGGGCATTATGAGGTTTGGAAAGAAGGGAAAGCTAAGCCCAAGGTTTATTGGCCCCTTTGAGGGGTTGAGGCGAGTTGGAGAGGTTGCCTATGAGCTTGCTTTACCTCCCAGTTTATCGGGTGTTCATCCAGTTTTCCATGTATCGATGCTTCGGAAGTATCATGCCGACCTATCATATGTGTTGGATTTCAGTACCACTCAGTTAGATGAGAGCTTGGGCTACGAGGAGTAGCCAGCCATCACTATTGACAGATAGGATCGCCAGTTGAGGTCCAAGAGGATTTTCGCGGTAAGGGCCCAGTGGAGGGGCCAACCGATTGAGGAGGTGACCTGGGAGTCCGAGGAGGACATGCGGGGCAGATATCTCCACTTATTCAGCAGTCCAGGTACTTTTCTATGTCCGTTCGAGGACGAACATTTGTTTAAGAGGTGGAGAATGTAACGACCCGACTAGTCATTTTGCATTTTAGAACCACATTCCCTTAAATAAAACTTCCCGCACTTTCTTTAACTAATTTATGACTTGCGGGGATGGATTGTTCGGAAGTTGGAAGAGTTTTGAGTAAGAATAAGTCCAATTGCTTCTTTAAGTTTCTCTAAAAAAGGCAAGTTTGACTTCGGTCAACTTTCTTGGGAAATGGACCCGGATTCATGGTTTGACCATCCCAGAGGGTCCGTGGGAAAATATGGAACCTGGGCGTATGCCCGGAATTGAATTCTGAGGTCCCTAGCCCGAGTAATGAATTTTTATGTGAAATTATTAAATTAAAGTTTCAAAGATTTAAATAAACTAAGAAATCATTGTTTTCCTAGGTATCGGGCTCGGATTTAGATTTTGAAACTTGGTAAAAGTCCGAAATATCAATTAAGACTTACCCATAAAATTTGGTGTCAATCCGAGTAGTTTAAGGGCATTTTGACCCGTTAGAAGAAAGTTAAGAACTTGGAGTTCAATAGATTGATTTATTTGGTTGTAGGACGTGATTCCTATATTTAATGTTGTTTTGAGTGATTTGAGGGTTCGATTAGGTCCGCCTCGTGATTTCAGACTTGCCAATATGTTCAGACGGCGCACGGGGGCCCCGAGCGTCAAATGAGCGAGGCTCGAGTGAAGTTGAAACTTGGAAAAAAGGACTGAAGTTTGCTGCTTCTATCATAACCGCATCTGCGGTTCTTGGAACGCAGAAGCGGTACCGCAGATGCGGCCTCCTCATCGTAAAAGTGGTCCAGGCCTCCTTGTTCGTTTCCACAAAAGCGGCCCTTTACCGCAAAAGCAGACCCCGCAGAAGCGGGAATCCTACCGCAGAAGCGAAAATAGCTGGGCAGAAGGGTTCATTTAATTCGAACCCAAAGCCATTTTTATCACTTCTCATTCCACACTTGGGCGATTTTGGTGTTTTGAAAGAGAGGGTTTCAACATATTATTGCAAGGTAAGCAATCTTCCTCCATTATGAGTTAAATTACATGAACATTAGGTAGATTAAACACTAAAATTAGGTGAAAAATCAAGGGTTAGAGCTAGACCTAGGGTTTTAGCAAAATTTAAGATTTAAGCATGGAATTTGTTAGGTAATGAACTAGAAATTATATATTTGTGATCCTTAGGTGATAGAGAACAACTTCCTCCGAAAAATCTCGGAATCCGGGCACGTGGGCCCGGGGTCAAAATTTTGGAAACTTGTGGGAAAGGTTAAGAAATCACTTGAATAGTTAGAATTCAACCTTGTAAGCCTTTATTGAATAGTTCTTGCTTTATTTTAATTAGTTTGTGCTCGTTCGGCTTCGAATTGAGGGTTTGGGCTTGTTCTTGATATTTAAAGTGCGCTTCGGAGCAAGGTGAGTCTCCTTTCTAACCTTGTAAGAGGAAATTGTCCTCATAAGGGGGCTACGTATGTACTAGGTGACGAGAGTCCGTGCGTAGCTACTATAATGATAACTGTGTGGGTAGTTTAGGACCCACATCATGCCTAATTGGGGAATATTTCTTATTTTAAATTACCAAAATGATCGTGTATAATTTGCTAGAGACTTGAGGGAATGAAAAGTGAATATATGAGCTTATTGAGCCTTGGTAGGAATTTCCTTTTATATAATTGAGACTTTTATGTTCATTCTTGATATTTTCTTGATGATTATGGATTGGGCCGATCGCCTCGGTGAGAATAGATGCATCTATGGTTCGGGCCGTTCGACCCTCGGCAGTGCACAATTTATTTTCTGTTGGAGCGGGCCGTCGACCTCAGCATGATTGCACATGATATATATATGCTTACGTTTAGACATGACATGATCAATTATTAAGTATATTAAGGGAAAAATGGTAATTGAATTATGGTCAGGAACACAAATATGACTTTTCTTTTAAACTTGTATTATTGGAGATCCTCATGTGTAACGACCCGGCCGGTCATTTTTGGAATTTATGCCCCGATCTCCCATTAACTGCTTTCCCTAAGTTCATTTCTGCTATTTTGGTTTGCCGAGATGTTCGGTATTAGGATTTGGAGTGTTTTAGGACACTTAGTCCCTAAATGAGAGTTTAAGAGTTGAAAAATGGTCCGTAATCGGGACAGTACGAAGACGACCTCAGAATGGAAATCTAATGGTTCCGTTAGCTCCGTTAGGTGATTTTGGGGTTGGGAGCGTGTTCGGAATGTTATTTGGAGGTCCGTAGCTCTTTTAGGCTTAAAATGCCGAAGTTTGAATTTTTGAAGTTTTCGGTCCGATAGTGAGTTTTTGATCCGAGGGTCGGATTTAAATTTTGAAAGTTGTTGTAGCTCCGTCATGTCATTTGGGATGTGTGTGCAAAATTTCAGGTCATTCGGGCAAGGTTTGGTTAGGTTTTTGATCGAAAGCGTTTTTGGTTAGAATTTGAAGTTCTTAGGCTTGAATCCTTGATTTAATCGGGTTTCTGGCATTGTTTTGGGTGATTTAAGGATTGGTACAAGTTCGAATAAGGTATTAGGTGGTATTGATATTTTTGGTTGGGGTCCCGCGGGGGTCCCGGGATGATTTCGGATGCTCAACGGGTTAATTTTTGGAAGTTAGAAGGAAATTTGCAGCAGGCTTCTGTTGTTTTCGCTTCTGCAGCTTGGGAACCGCAGAAGCGGCCTTTGCGCCAAAGAAGCGATTTAGAACCTCCTCCTCTGAGACCGCAGAAGTGATCTGTTATCCGTATAAGCGGAGCCGCATAATCGGCTTTGAAGCCGCATAAGCGAAGTCGCAGGAGCGACCTGGGTACCGCAGAAGCGGAATCCGGGCTTCCCTCCAATTTCCGCAGAAGCGGAATATTTTCCGCGGAAGCGTAATCGCAGAAGCGATTTTTGGCCCGCAAAAGTGGAAGTTTGACCCCTCAGCAAAAGACGCAGAAGCGGCTTATTTTCCGCAGAAGTGGAACCGCTTAAGCGGTTACTGGACCGCAGAAGCGGAAATGCCTGGGCAGTATTTACATTTTTAAAACGAGGGTTCTTCCATTTTTATCAAAAACAATAGCTAGAGAGCTCGGTTTTGGGAGATTTTTTGAGAGATTTTCAGAGGCAACGATTGGGTAACGATTCCTTACTCCCTTATGATTAATACCCACTAATCTAAACTCAAATTCAACCTTAATTTCGGATTTTTGAATGAAAATTGGGGTAAAGTTCTTAGACCTAATTGTGAGAATTTGAGGGGGTATTTGACCTCCGATTTGGGAAATTTTTATATGGTTAGACTCGTGAGAGTACGAGAGTTCTGAAAATATAAAAATTATTCAATTCCGAGATGTTGGCTGGAGGGGCATTTTGGTCATTTTACCTATTTTGCGCCCTAGTTTTGATTTTATTAGTGGAATCAGTTAATTACAATATTATTTACAATATGAAATTGGTTTGAATAGATTTGGGCCACTCG
>MU732355.1:22371-33739 GCA_026770625.1 Nicotiana glauca
ATCCTTCTTTGTATTAGACTATTCTGGTGATTAGAGCAGTGTAAGATTTCTCATAGCCTGTGTTGCCCGTGGGTTTCCGGGTCTTGGAGGTTACTTCAGTAATTGGTATTAAAGTGTATGTGCCAGGCAGCAACTGTATACATTACTCATGTTATTTAGTTTTGATTAAAATTTCGCAATTGTTATTACTTCCGCAATATGTTAGGCTTACCTAGTCGCGAAGACTAGGCGCCGTCATGACGTGTTCACCATTGGTGAACTAGGGTCGTGACATCATGATGTATATCTCACATTATTATTATATTATCTTGACCTTAGTAAGTATCAAGTCGACCTTTCCTCTCTACTTCTTCGAGATTAGATGGGATACTTACCGGGTACATGTTGTTTATGTACTCATGCTACGCTTCTGTACTTAAATGTACAGGATCTGAGGCAGGTGGACCTGGGCATCATTCTGGCGTGTATCAGTGAGCACATCTGGGACTTCTACGGTGAGTTGCTTCTCTTTCATGTCGTTCCGCAGCCGAAGAAGTCTTTCTCTGTATTTTTGGTTCTTGTTTATCCTGATTCAAACAGTAGGATAGTACAGTATTCTTTTGTGTATATTCTACTAGTTGCCCGTAACTTGTGACACCAGGTTCTGGCACACACAGTGGTAGACTTTTATTTTTGGGTTGTATTGTCATTTCGACACATTATGATCTTTACTGGTCTTCCCTTTATTTCGAAAATCTATTGCAATTGTCTTTGGTTAAAGTAAAAACGAGAATTAAATCACATTTCCTCATTGGCTGGCCCGACAATGGTGTCGGGCGCCATCATGACCTATTATGGAAAATGGGTCGTGACAATAGCAGTTACTTCTAACATAAATAGAAAAATAACTTTTAACGATTTTTAACTAAATTTTTTGACAAAACAATAATTACAACTTTACACAGCTCTAAGATACTTGACACCTAATGTTTCGACTAAAAATTTCAAATCACTTTACTTTAGTACTTTAGTCTTATGCATATTAACTTGAGTGGTTCAATAACTTGGATTAACTTATTGAAAACCTAATTTGGATAAGAAAGCCGAGCCTAAGGTGATTTTATGATAATTAGTTTAAAGATATAGAATTAACTAAAGAACTAAATAAAATTGCAAGAGTAAATTCATATAAAAATAAAAATAAAAATAAAACAATGATAACATAAATAAAATTAGCTATATATGACAATACTTACATAAATATGCAAAGAACTGACACCGCTTGAAGGTGTGTAGGCAAACAGGAGTGACAATATTGCTAAAAGATTGGTTTATGAAGAGTAGATAAATATAAGCATTGCAGACCCACATACGTCAACGCCAACTTCTATTTACAATTTATATTTTTTTAATATAGAAATCTTATAAATCTAAGCACATGCAAAATAATAATCTCCAAAAAATCAACCGTAACGAAAAAATTACATAATATAAGAACCAATTGTAGAAAAATGAACATAAGAACAAAAAAAATGCCAAGCTTCACAAGCTTTATTGATTTTTAGACATCGTTTGAGAGGCTTACCAGATCTATATGGATAGCAAGACATTACCCTAGTTGAATAACAAGAAATACAAGTATAAGCTAACTTCCCTTCCAAAAGTTCTACTGGAACCGTAATCATTAATATTCAATTTGCAATTTTTAATCTAGCAGGCATATATGAGACATACGTCCTATAATATCCATATATAATTGTCAATCTTTCAATTTGTAATTTTTTTAATCAAGAATGCATGTTTATTATTTCATAGCTTGAAGAAGAAAATACATGTAAAAGTTTACCTCAAATTTCAAGTTAGTTCACCTCCGGATATTGGCGCTATCTAGATATAGAAGTAAAGTGAATGCTAAATTTAAACAAAGATAAGTAACATGATAATTGGTAATAAATAACCAAACCACAATTACAATTATATCCAACGTGTAATACACATACGAAGGGTAAAAAAGACGAACAATATTTCGAATTTCGATGAGTGTCAATTATATAACAACAACAACCCAGTATAATCTCACTTAGTGGGTCTAGGAAGGGTAGTATGTACGCAGACCTTACCCCTACCCTGGGGTAGGGAGGCTGTTTCCAAATAGACCTTCGGCATCCTTCCCTCCAAGAACTTCCCACCTTGCTCTTGGGGAGACTCGAACTCACAACCTCTCGGTTGAAAGTGGAGGTTGCTTACCATCAGAGCAACCCCTCTTGTCTTTTATATATATATATATATATATATATATATATATATATATACACACACACACACACACACTAGTATACGTACCCGCGCGATGCGCGGATTATTTCAAATGAAAAAATGATATAGTAGAAACATGTCTCTATTGTGAAGTAAATTTAGCGATCACATTCAAAATAATTATATTAAAAAAAAATATATAAATTTCATTAGATTGCATCTATGATAGGGACCACTAATATTTATGCACTAAAGCATAATTAGCTGAGAAGGTTGGATAACTGTAGTAAGCCAAAAGGTAAAGCCGATTTCCCAAAATTCACTTCCGGTTCATAGACACATCATCCATAGTTGAAGGTAAAATAAAATAATGATACAAAATCTCAATGAATAATCAAGCATATATTCATAGTAGATATAAAATAACCGAGAGTTTTCTTATATTTCAATTTCGATAAACACCAAAACCAAGAGAACATAAGTGCGATAGAAGGAAGATACGTTCAATTTTTACTATTAATTACGACATTTCTAAACTAAATTATCAATTTCTGTGTAAATTTGGATAGCTTAGCTGTTACAACATACTGGAGTAATGCTACAGAAATACATAGCTTTAAAAGGATTAGTCCACCTGAAAAAGCAGAAATTTGTCTCAAGTTATTATAAATAATAAAAAGATAAAGAACAGTTAAATTCACAATAATTAAGACTTCACCTTTTGTTGTGGTGTACTTTGGATCAGAAGTATATGAGAAAAATGAGCAAAGTCAGTCATGTTGGTTGAGAATATAAACGACAGACTCACATGGATAACTAAGATTTAGGAAATAACCAATCCTTGTTAGCATAGTCTATATAACAGTTCAAGTCCTAGATGAAATGCATACATTAAAAGGAGCAGATTCAGCAAATGAAAATGAAATAAGGATATCCAAATTATGAATCAATGAGGAATCCAAATACCAGATTTAGTGCAGCTATGTAAAGTGCATCTGCTCTAGCAACAATGTCCAATATCTCGCCAGCGATCTTTGCCTGCCTTTCTCGGTTATAAGCAATCGAAAGGTTACTCTTTAAGTCAACTCTATTATCTGTGGCATTACTCGTTGCATTCATCCTAGCAGCAAGCTCACTCGCAAATGATTATTGAAGTGCCCTCAAAATCTGGCTATTCAAATAAAGTGGCATCAAAGCATCAAGAATCTGAGCAGGATCTTGCTCAAAGTCTAAATTATACAACTAACTACCCTCAAATGATACCTCTCAACAATCATTTTCCCCTCCTTAGTAGTCAGCCTAATTTAGGTTACCTAAAGAACTCATCTTCATCTACATCAACAGTTTTTTCATTAACATCAAGAACCTCTCATTTCGACGAAATTGGAAGAAACATATGTATTACTGGATCAAATTTAATCATTGAAACAAATTTAGTATACAACGGATATGGAGTCATGATGGAGTATACTGGAGTGATGCTACAGAAGTACTTGGCTTTAAAAAGGATTAGTCCACCTGAAAAAGTAGAAATTTGTCTTTAGTTATTATCAGAAAAAATAAAGAGCAGTTATACATATGTGTAATTCACATTAATGAAGACATCACATTTTTTTGTATTGTACTTTGGATCAGAAGTATATAAGAACATGAGCAAGTTTCCGAACCAGTATATGAGAACATGAGCAAGCGAATAGGAAACTTCATGGAGAAAAAAAATAGACTACATAGTTAGCTGGTCGGAAGCAAACCTCAGACATCAGAAGAATGTTCTTTGCTTGTTCACCTAGAAGCTTCCGAACCTCCACGAGATCTAAACCGTTACGAACAAAATATAACAATCATGTCAATATGATTCGGAACTCCAATTTAAAATGCCATCCTTGTCTTTATCTGTGAATGTTAGCAGATTCACAATCGCTCCCCGGAGATTGACATTCTTTATTTTACCAAGAACAGCAGTGTTCTCACAGCAGCATCATACCAAATCGTTCTCTTTGTCACAAGACAAAACTGCAAAGGTGATTGTGCCATCTGCACAGAGGATCACACTTTGTGGATTTACATCCTCTGCTAACTTTTTGTGGCTCATGCATATCATACTCTCATCACCTTTAATGTTATAATAAGTTGAGATTGTGATCTCCTGACCCTATTTAAGTTGAACAGGCTTAGAATCTTTTAAAAATCCGGTTCGAATTTCTGGACCCTAGCAGATGAAAATGAAGTGTCAGAACTTTCACATAAAAAGGTGAAGGCAAGACAGGGCTTCCGATAAACAAAAATTATCCAGAATGAACTAACATGTGGTAAATCATCTTGTAATGAGAAAGGTAAAAAAGGCAGTCGAAATTAGTTATGAAAATTCTCTACACAACCTTTATATAAAGCAACAATCATTATAACTAACAGTAATATATCAAAATAAGCCATCATGAGAATAAAAAAGTTGACCAAATATTTAATTACCAGTATATTTTATGGGAAGCTGTAGAAGCAAGTTGTAATTTTCTACCTGTGTGAATATAAGCACAACTCATGTGCTCTGTGCAAAGTTAATGATAAGAAATGCAAAATATGATGGTTAATTCAATGCAACATTAAATCTAAACGATGACCTCCATACAAGTTGCTTTAAGTTAAGTATTTGACAAAATATAAATGCATTGGCTAAATATTGAAGATTAAATGCTACCTCGATTCTTTCATATGATGCCCATTACTTAAATACTTCTGGCTCTACATAAACTACTACTACTAAAGAGGAATTAAAGCTATCACCTGCAATGTTGCAGCAGTGATCAAAGGAGGCACCATTTAGCGAATCCATAATAGAAAAGTTCTTTATGTGCTTACCATAGACAAATAATATGAAATTTGGTCTTGAGTTCCACATTATTTGGACAAACCATGAAATTCTTCATGATGTACAAACCCATTTCCTTAATTTGTTGATTGAACCTTTGGATAAAAGATCTGCCACTACTTGTGTGAATACGATCGCCCTAAAAAAATAGTCAGTTAGTTAAAATGACTAAGTTATTTTCTACATGACTGTAATAGATTTATTCTGTGACGACCCAAAGGGTCATCACCTGTTTCCTCATTCGTTCCATGCTTCCGAGGCCTTGAAAACCTCACTTTTAGTTGCCTCAATTTACGTGCGCAGTCCGGGCGCGTAGCCGGAAAGCTTTTGTGTTGAAACATGTGGATTCTGTGAAAAATTTAAAGAATTTTGATATTAATATGATTAAAGTTGACTTTGGTCAATATTTTTGGTAAACGGACCCGGACCCATGATGTGGCGATCCCAGAGGGTCCGTAAAAAAATGTGGGACTCGGGCATATGCCCGGAGTCGAAATCCAAGGTCTAGAACCCGAGTAAAAGAATTTTTCTGTTAAATTATTTTCTGAAATTATTAAGAAAAAATATGGGACTCGGGCATGTGCTCGTATTTTGGTTCTGATACCCGGTACAAGTCTTAAATATGTGCTAAGCACTTTCTGTAAAGTTTAGTCGAAATTGGACGTCATTTGACGTGTTTCGGACCTAAATATCAAAAAATTAAAGTTTATAAAGTTAGAATAAAAAATAAGGAATTTGAGGTTTGATTCATTGATTTTGATGTTATTTTGGCTATTTAATCGCACGGATAAGTTGGTAGGATGTTGTTGAGTTAATGTGTATAATTGGTTGGGAGCCCCGAGGGCTCGGGAGTGATTTGGAGGTGGTTCGGGATGTTTTGAACTTAGTGGTAATTGCAGAAAATGCTCAGTTCTGGTGTTCTGGTATTTAGTTCTATGCGATCGCATAGGTTTCTTTGCGATCGCATAGTGTAGCCTTCCATGTGCCCGCATTTGTTCTATGCGATCGCATACGCTCTTCCGCGATCGCATAAGATTGCCAGCTCCTTCAACGCGAATGCAATTGATACTCCGCGTTCGCACTTCGTTAAAGTCCAACCTGGACTGCCTATGCTTTTCCTCTATGTGTTCACATAATGACTTACGTGATCACAATTCTTTACTCCCCATTACCCTATGCGATCGCAATTCCTTCTACGCGATCGTATAGGGAATTTTTGCCCAGTTAATTTTAAAAGCTCAAAATAGACCAGTGACGGGATTATTCCCAAGTTTCACACGAGCTCTTCTTCCCCACACCCCATAAGCAATTTTTAGAGCTATTCTTCACCAAAGCTTCTTGGGTAAGTATTATCTAACTCGTTTTCTTCATTTTCTATCATCATTTATCAAATTCCTAGACCGAAATCATGAAATCAAAGTAGAAATTAAGGGTTTTGGGTAGAGTTAGGGTTTACAGAATTTTGGGTGATTCAATCTCAATTTGAGGTCGAATCTTAAAACAAATTGCATATTTGAACTCGTGGGGTTATGGATGATTGGGTTTTGGTCCGAGCCTCGTGTTTGGACCATGTGGGCCTGGTGTCGAACTTTGGTAATTTTGGAAGAATGCTAGGAAATTCATTTCTAGGCTATGGGATTATGTTTTGAGCCTTTATTGATATTATTGAATTAATTGTGCCTAGATACCATTATTTCGGAGTCGGATTGTAGAGGAAAGGCATTATTAGAGAGCTGATTGCTATTCCTGGACCGAGGTAAGTGTTTGTTCTAACTTTGGCTTGAGGGAATAGGACTAGGATATTATTTGCTAATTGCTAAATGTGGAGTACGGTGTATAGGCATGATGACGGTTATCTATGCACCGAAGTCTAGCATGACTGTGAGTCGTAATTGTGTTTGACTTAGATTTTGTGATACATCTTCCTTGTTTAATTGATAAGTTTCATATAAGGTGAATGGTTGAGGAAGAATTGTGATTGGTATATTATTGGAGCGTTGGCTCGAATTGAAAATTGATAATTGAGAAAGAAGTGATTAAAAGAAGAAGTGTTGTGATTATTCCCTTGCCGGGACACGTAGTCTATTATTGTTATTGCTCCCTTGCCGGGATTTAAGCGTTATATGTATTCTCCCTTGCCGAGATATTTGGGCTGTTAGTTGTACCCTTGACGGGTTAAATCGTTATGTTGTTGAATTCCCCTAATGGGGCCTCCTCTAGAAATATTATATGTATTATTCATTGTGATATGGAATCGTGTGGCATGCCGTCCACTTATGAATTACGAAATGGGATCGTGTGGCACATCGTCCATTTATGAATTATGAAATGGGATCGTGTGGCATGCCGTCCACTTATGAACTATGAAATAGGATTGTGTGGCACGCCGTCCACTTATGAATTATGAAATGGGATCGTGTGGCGCGCCGACCACTTATAAATATATATTATGGGATCGTGTGGCACGCCGACCACTTATATGAATCATAGTATTGATGTAGTTTCGTTGTTATATCCGTTGATCTGTTTTCACTGTAGTCCCCTGAGCACGCCCCTTCCCAGTTTTTATTCGATGTTTTCTGTTGTTATTTTCGTTGCCTTTTGTGTGTGTGTGTATATATATATATATATATATATATATATATATATATATATATATATATATATATATATATAGAGAGAGAGAGAGAGAGAGGTTGTTTTTGGTAGGTCCTGTCTAGCCTCGTCACTACTTCGTCGGGGTTAGGCCAGGCACTTACCAGCACATGTGGTCGGTTGTGTTGATGCTGCACTCTGTGCATCTTTTTGCACAAATCCAGGAGCAGCTTTTGGACAGCAGCAGTAGGATTGCCCGGGAGCTGTCTTAAGTCCAGGGACTCACGAGGTAGCCTAGCTGGCGTTCGCAGGCTGAAGTCCCTTCTATATTTTAGTTTGTTTTCTTTGTTTTGAGACAAACAGTATGTACTATCATTTCAGACTTGTTTTTAGTACTCTATAGCAGTCCGTGAGCTAGTGACACCAGAATCTGGGTAGAAATGTGTTTCAACTTCCGCAAATTTTATTTCAGTTATATAAGATTAAAGTCTTTCGCTTTAATTAAAATGCCTTCGTTTATTTATATTGTTAAAATGTCATCGGTGAAAGGTTTTGAATATTTGGCTTGCCTAGCTCCGACAGTAGGCGCCATCACGACTCCCGATAGTGGAAAATCTGGGTCGTGACAAGTTGGTATTAGAGCTCTTGGTTACATAGGTCTCGCTACTCACGGACAAACTTGGTAGAGTTTGAGGGATCAGTACGGAGACGTCCGTATTTATCCCCCAGAGGCTACGAAGTTAGGAAAAGTTTCACTTTTGTTCTTTCTTGTCGTGCGATTATGTTTCTCAAATACCGATTGACTTTCTACTCTATTCTTTTGCAGATGGCGAGAACACATGCTTCCTCTTCTACCGCGTAGCAGCCCGAGCCCCCAGCAGCAACTCCTATCCGGGGCCGAGGCCGAGCCAGAGGCTGAGGCCAGGGTAGAGCTCAGCCTCGAGCAGCAGTCCCAGAGGTGGAGCCTCATATTGACTATGATGAGGAGTTTCCAGCTCCAGTGGGCCCAGCTCAGGTCCCAGAGGGTTTCATAGCCACTTCAGTACTTCAGGATGCTTTGGTCCGACTGGTAGGCTTTATGGAGAGCGTCTCTAAAGCGGGTTTGCTTCCTGTAGCACCAGCCACATCTCAGGCTGGGGGAGGAGTTCAGACTCCCGCTACACGTACTTCGGAGCAGGTAGCTCCCCAGGCTCATGTCCTAGTGGTTTAGCCAGTTGTGACAGCTCAGCCAGGTATTGCAGTCCAGACCGGCGATGGAGTGGCTATGTCTTCGGATGCTTTGTGGAGACTTGATCGGTTCTCCAAGCTCTTCACCATCATATTCAGCGGTGCTTCATCACAGGATCCATAGGATTTCCTATTCAGCTACTATGAGATCCTTAGGACCATGGGTATTGTGGAGACCAACGGGGTCGATTTTGCCACCTTCCGGCTTGCAGGATCCGCCAAGACTTGGTGGAGGGATTATTGACTATCTAGACCAGCAGGGTCTCCAGCATTGACATGGGATCAGTTCACGGAGTTGTTTTGGAGAAGTTTCTCCCAGTTACTCAGCGGGAGGCACTTCTCAAGCAGTTCCATCAGGGTACTATGATAGTTACACAGTCTGAGATTCGATTTATTGACTTGGCACGCCATGTTATTGTTATACTCCCCACAGAGCGAGAAAGGGTGCAGCGATTTATTATTGGATTGATTTAGCCGATCTGTCTCCAGATGGCCATGGGAGCTGGTAGTGAGATTTCCTTTCAAGAGGCGGCCAATGTGGCCTACAGAGTTGAGATGGCCCTCGTACGGGGAGGCGATCAGGTGTCAGATAAGAGGCCTCATCATTCTGGTAGGTTCAGTGGTACCTCGTCTGGAGGTGGGGATTCTTACGTAGAGGCCACCCTCCGAGGCCCTTTAAGTCAGCCCTACAGGTTTCACACGGTACTTCAAATGGTCGTGGCTCTCAGCCGCAGTCTTCTGACCAGCAGTTCTTCAGTTCATCATCAGCGCACCACCACTCCGTTACTCTCAGCAGTCGAGGGCTTGTTACGCTTGTGGCGACACAAGACATATTGCCAAGTATTGCCCTCGAGTTTCTGATAGCTCTTAGCAGCAGGGTCATCGTCCTATGATTCAAGCGTCAGGTGATCCATAGGCCGCCCAGCCAGCTAGAGGTGGGGGTAGGGATCATAGAGGTGGAGGTAGAGACCGTAGAGGTAGAGCTCGGACCGGCAGAGGTAGGGGTTAGTCAGTAGCCGATGGTCCTAGAGACATGGTTCAGGGAGGTGGGGCCCAGTCCCGGTGTTATGCTTTGCCAGCCAGGCCAAAGGCTGAGTCTTTAGATGCTGTCATTACAGGTACTTTTTTGGTCTGTGATAGGGATGCTTCAGTGCTATTTGACCCTGTGTCATCTTATTTTGCACCCTACCTGGCTATGTCTAGTAATGCTTTGGGTATCCCTATTTATGTATCTACACTAGTGGGTGATTCTATAGTGGTCGACCGAGTTCATCGTTCCTGTGTGGTAGTGTTTGAGGGTCTTGAGACCCGTGCTGATTTATTGCTTTTAGACATGGTGGATTTCGATGTTATATTAGGGATGGATTGGTTCTGTATCATGCTATCTTGGATTGTCACGCCAAGACCGTGACCTTGGCTTTACCAGATTTGCCCCGATTGGAGTGGAGAGGGACCCCAGGTCATGCCACCCGCAGTGTTATTTCATATATAAAGGCTATACGCATGGTCGAGAAGGGGTGTCTAGCTTATCTGGCGTATGTTTGTGATTCCAGCACAGAGGTTCCTTCTATTGACTCTGTTCCTATCGTTCGGGAGTTCCCCGAGGTTTTCCCTTCAGACTTGTCGGGCATGCCGCCCGATAGGGATATTGATTTTTGTATTGATCTGGCCCTAGGCACGCAGCCCATTTCTATTCTGCCGTATTGCTTGGCCCCGCCAGAGTTGAAAGAGTTAAAGGACTAGTTGCAAGATTTGCTAGAGAAGGGTTTTTATCAGCCCTAGTGTTTCTCCTTGGGGTGCGCCAGTGTTATTTGTGAAGAAAAATGATGGATTGATGAAGATGTGCATTGATTACCCGCAATTGAACAAGGTGACGATAAAGAACAAGTATCCACTGCCGAGGATTGATGATTTGTTTGACCAGCTTCAAGGTGTGAAGGTGTTTTCCAAGATAGACTTGAGATCTGGCTACCATCAGTTGAGGATTAGGGCGTATGATGTCCCTAAGACGGCATTCCGCACTCAGTATGGGCATTATGAGTTTTTGGTCATGTCATTTGGGTTGACCAATGTCCCAGCAGCATTTATGGAGTTGATGAACCGAGTGTTCAGGCCTTATCTAGATTTGTTCGTGATAGTCTTTATTAATGATATTCTTGTGTACTCCTGCAGCCGAGAGGAGCACGAGCAGCACCTCAGAGTGGTTCTTCAGACTCTGAAGGATAGTCAGTTGTATGCTAAGTTCTCAAAGTACGAGTTTTGGTTGAGTTCGGTTGCATTTTTGGGTCATGTTATATCAGCAGAGGGCATTCAGGTGGACCCGAAGAAGATTGAGGCAGTCAAAAACTGGCCTCGACCAGCATCAGCGATTGAGATTCGGAGTTTCTTGGGGTTAGCAGGTTATTATCGTCAGTTCGTGGAGGGGTTTTCATCTATAGCAGCCCC
>MU732358.1:0-27040 GCA_026770625.1 Nicotiana glauca
TATATATATATATATATTTTTTTTTTTTTTTTTTGTTTCTTTCGACTCATCTCCCTCAAGACATCAGTCGACGAAATCCATCATCGGGAAGAGTCGACTAAACACTTAATTACTAGCTATTACAGACCAATAGAATTCAGAATTATAGTTTACATACCACAATATCTATGAAATCAAGAAACAAATCAAACCAAACCAACTGGCAAAATAAAAAAACAAGTACAATCAAATAGGAGCACCCCACCTCACACTTAAGAGATTGCATTGTCCCCAATGCAAAACAGACAAAACAAGAGTGAAAAGAAGGTGACTCCCTGAGGCCCAAGGCCTAATCATCAACACCCTCGAAGGTGCGCAAATACTTCTCATCATCTAAGGGAATGGAGTTCACATCTTCATTGGGTGGCAGCTGTCCTCCTCTCGCCAATCCCAACCACTCCTGAGTGATAGTAAAAAGGGGGTTATCTTGCTGCAACTCCTCCAAGTCGGCCTCTCCCCGAGCAGCACGAAGGCAAAAGTCAGCAAATAGTAGCTCTAGTGTCTCCTCCAGGCGGACCATCCTCTGGTCCGAATTAACAGTTGCAGATAAGGGGTCTATCACCGACGTAACATCATAGACCCTAATAGGATAATACACTAGAGTCCTATCATAGTGGTACTCCTCCTCCACAAGGTGTGCTTGCAAGAATCGAGTGATCATACTCGGAAAATGTAGATGGAGAGCCCCAAGTAGTTGCACTTTAGCCATTTGCTCAAGCATGATTTTACCAAGGTCGAACCACATCCGAGTCAATAGGGCATAGATCAAACACACTTTCAGTCGGGGGACATCAGTGTCACTTTGAGTCACCGTGATCTTGGAATTAATCAACCGCAAAACAACCCTGCCTGGTAGCTGGAATGTTGCCTTCTTCATGTCCTTGTGGAATTCATTCACATCACGTGTCCATGTGGCAGAAAAGTCAGCGCCACATAATAGGCAGCGAGTAGCTGGATAGTCTGGCCGACGGAGAAACCTCTGAAAGAGCTTGTAGGAATTCTCTTTGAATCTCATACTGCGATTGATCACCCGGGAGGAGAATGGAATCACTTTACACCTTACCTGCACTTCATAAACCGCGTCACCCGGATGTAACAGACTGTCGAAACCCAAAGCCCGAATGTTGTTGTAAATTTCACCATATCTGCGGGCCAACTTCCCATCATCAATAGAAACCTTACATAGGGTTCGGGTTGACTGATGGGACAAATGTCAGAAACTAGTGTCGAGCATGGGCGGGGACAGCCCGTATACCATATTTTCATGCCGGCACCTCATCCGCATCAGGGTCAATGCGCTCCTCTTCCTTCTCTACTGGGGCGGGGGGAGGTGCACGTCTCCCACCACAACGGCTACTAGAAGCAACCTCAGAAGAACCAATGTTAGAGCATTTTCTTAGGTGGTGAGACATTATACCTGCACAAGACGAACAATATTAGCCACAACAAGAAAACCAAACCAAGACTAAACGGGGTAACCACCCCACACTTATGTTATTAGCATGTTCACAGGTAAATATATCAGGGACTCAGACTAGTCCAATGGAAGTGCGCCACAAGCAATCAACAATTCCCCCAACCACCAACATAATAGTACAACCAGAAAACCACGGACTATGCTAGCTTAACATACAAAATTAAGAAGCTAATCCAGTAACTAAGAAGAGAAATAAAAGAAGTTATACTAATGCACTACTAACAAACTTTCTAATGTACAACACAACACTACACAAGCACAAAGAATGAATCTAATATTCCAATTAGTACCTAGAACCATATTATCTCATAGCAATTGTCCGCCACTAAGCTACAATGTCACTTTCTATGTCATTGAGGCATTTAATCAAGCACATGGCATTAACCAAAGTTACCTCATAATTTTAACTTTAATTATTCCAAGATTACTACACAACCATACCAATCAACCATCCTACTACCACCACAATGTAACAAGAAAGTGCTCCAAATTTGCACAAATATTCCACCAATTTTGGCCTTTAAGGCACATCTACCCAACTTCACCATTAAAATTTTGATAAGCATCATGACATACTAAAAATATTTCACAATTATAAGAACAATGGAAAGATAACAAGTTTAGCACCAATCATGGCCAAAATAAGCAAATAAATTGAAAAAATTTTTTTAGCATCACTACACTACCTAGGGTTTAGTTCGAATTAAGTTATACTACTCACTACAAAAAATTACTCAAAGAAAAGAGATGAGAGTAGAGAAACTTACCTTAAGGATGATTGGAAGGGATGTGAGGTGTGTGTGGGAAGGGAATTTGAGAAGAAAAGAGATTGGGGGAATTGGGGGAAGGGTTGGACATTTAGTCTTAGAGAGAAAAGAGAAAAAATGGGTTGGGGGGGGGGGGGTTGCTGAACGTGTAATTGTTAAAAGAAATAATTTTTTTAAATTATACACTGCCGCGTCGCAGGGTGCGGCGACCCATGCGGCGCGGTAGTGGAAAATATCAGAGGCCACAATTTTTCTTTCACAGACCCATTTGGCCTGGCACGGCGCATGGCACAGCGCCCCATGCGGCATGTTAGGCCATTTTTCACAGAGTTCGCTTTATTTTCGACATTTATCTTACGGGTTGTACCTCGACTCTATTATGTACATCTTTTATGTCCAATTCATGCTTGTACCTTCCCAATTAAGTCTCATAACTCCTAAATTCTAATAATCCTAAACTACAATAATGGGTTAGTAAGGTTAAAAATTGGGTTGCCTCCAAACAAGTGCCTGATTTTACGTCGCGACACGATGCAGATGAGCACATTTAAGGCTCGCTCGGCCTCTAAGGTTCAGTCATATGGATCACTGACACTTTCTTGGTTTCATCCATGCCCACATATGGTTTCAATCTTTGCCCACTGACTTTAAATGTGTGGGAATCTTTCTCTGAGGCAATCGTTATGGAACCTCAAGGGAGCACTTCGACCACCCGAAATGGTCCAGACCATCGTGACTTGAATTTACTAGAAAATAGCCTTAATTTAGAGTTATAAAGCAACACCATGTCTCCAAGATTGAAATTTTGCTCCACAATGTTCTTGTCGTGCAACTTCTTCATTCTCTCCTTGTATAACCTCGTGCTCTCGAAAGCAAGAAATCGAAACTCGTCTAGCTCATGCAATCCTGTGACTCTATTTGTTCCCACAGCCTCAATGTCCAGATTTAGCTGTTTCATTTCCCACCAAGATCTATTTTCTAGTTCCACTAGCAAGTGACAGGCCTTCCCGAACACCAACTTGTATGGTGACATACCAATTGGTGTTTTGAAAGTGGTTCTGTAGGCCCAGAGTGCATCATCTAGCTTTTTGGCCCAATCAGTTCTTGTGGCATTCACAGTCTTGATCAGCACACTCTTTATTTTTCTATTCGACACTTCGACCTATCCACTGGTCTGAGGATGATATAGGGTTTCCACCTTATGGTGCACATCGTACTTTGCTAGCAATTTCTCGAAGTCTTGATTGCAGTAGTGAGTGCCTCCGTCACTGATAATAGCTCTCGGGATCCCGAAACAAGTGAATATATTCTTCTTCAAAAACCTCACCACCACCCTTGCATAATTGGTGGGGAGTGCTGCAGCTTCCACCCATGTGGACACATAATCTACAGCAACAAGTATGTACTTATTGCCAAACGAGCTGACGAAGGGGCCCATAAAGTCTATCCCCCATACATTGAACACTTCAACCTCTTCAATTGGGTCCATGGGGATCTCATGGAAACGAGAGATGTTCCTAATTCGCTGACATTCACATCTCTTCACCCATTGATGCGCATCCTTAAACACGGTTGGCTAGTAAAACTCGGGCTAGAACTTTTGTTGTTGTCCTGACTCCTCCAAAATGTCTGTCATATGCCAATGCGTGACATGCCTTCAAAATAGAAGATTGTTCTATCTCAGGAACACACCTCTGGATTATATTATCAACATAAATTCTAAATAGATAAGGTACATCCCAATAATACATGTGGCAGTCATGGTAAAATTTTTTCTTTTGCAAAGAGGAAAGGTCATAGGGAACTATACCGATTGCCAGGTAATTTACAATATCTTCATACCATGACACTTCCTCTAGGCTTGTGGCGAGTAGCTGCTCATTTGGAAAGGTTTCTAGAATATTCTCTACCTCAACTGATTTTTCAGCTCCTTCAAGTTGCGATAGATAATCATCGACCTAGTTTTTCGTGCCCTTACGGTCACGAATCTCCTGTCAAACTCTTGCAGTAGCAGTACCCAATGAATCAGGCGCGGTTTGGACTCCTTCTTTTCAATCAAGTACCTGAGAGCATCATGATCAATATCTACAATTACCTTAGAGCCAATCAGGTATGATCTGAACTTGTCGAATGCGAACACCACAACCAGCATCTCCTTTTCAGTCACAGTGTAGTTCAGCTGGGCTCCACTCAACGTTCTACTGGCGTAGTAAATTGGGTGCATTATCTTACCTTTTTGTTGTCCTAGCACTTCCCCCACTGCATAGTCACTGGTATCACACATGAGTTCGAATGGTTGCTCCCAGTCATGGTCAACAATGATAGGTGTTGTGACTAGCCTTTTCTTTAGCTCCTCGAATGCTATCCTACAATCATCAGAAAACACGAAAGGGTGATATTTTTCTAACAACATACACAGAGGTTTGGCAATTTTTGAGAAGTCTTTGATAAATCTCCGATAGAAACTAGCATGACCGAGGAACTCCTGATTTCCTTGACCGATGTGGGGGTGGTAGCTTTGCTATCACATAAAATTTAGCAGGATCCACCTCGATTCCCTTGCTTGATACCAGGTGTCCCACGATTATACCCTCTTGTAACATGAAATGGCACTTTTCCCAATTAAGTACAAGGTTAGTCTCGATACACCTTTTCAACACTCAAGTCAGGTTTGTAAGGCACTCATCGAATGAGTTTTCTACCACTGAGAAATCATCCATGAACACCTCCATTATGTCTTCAATCATGTCGGTGAATATGGCCATCATGCACCTTTGGAATGTGGCAGGTGCATTGCAGAAGCCAAAAGGCATACTAGTGCAATAGAGATTTGCTTATACCCTGAGTACCCATCGAGAAAATAGAACTGTAACTTCCCTGCCAGTCTGTCAAGCATCTGATCAATGAAGGGAAGTGGGAAGTGGTCTTTCCGAGTGGCTAGATTCAATTTCCTATAGATCCATACAAATTCTCCAGCCTGTGACAGTTCTTGTAGATATCAGCTCATTGTTATCATTTTTTACCACCATCATACCACCCTTCTTAGGAACACATTGCACCGGGCTAAGCCAGTTGCTGCCAGGGATGGGGAAAATGATTCCCGCATCTAACCACTTAATGATCTCCTTCTTCACCACTTCCTTCATATTGGGGTTCAGCCTTCTTTGATGCTCCCTGGACAGTTTGTGCCCCTCTTCCAAAAGAATTTTATGCATACAATATGCTGGACTGATCCCCTTAGTGTCTACCATGGTCCACCCAATGGCAGTCTTGACTCCGTAAGTACCTGCAAAAGCTGTTGTGCCTGCACATCTAACAAATTAGATGAGATAATAACTGGTAATATGGAGTTAGGTCCTAGGAACACATACCTGAGATGGGCGGCAGTGGCTTCAACTCCAGCTTTGGTGGTTCTTCTATGGACGGCTTGGTTAGAGAAGTTTCTCTGTTTTCTAAGTGCAGGGGCTCAAATTCAAGTGATCTATCCCAAAAGCCTTTTGCCTTAAGATCCAGCACCCATTCTGCCAATTCATCCCCATTCACCTTATCTAAATTCATAAGACATGCAGCAAGAGAATCCTCAATAGTTAATGTCTTATCATCCTCTTCTACGATTACATTCACGGTATCAATAAGAGGACAATTGGTGAATTCACTTGATCGCCTTATAGATTTCTGCGCGTTGAATGTTATCTCCTCATCGTTCAACCTCATCTTGAGCTCCCCAGTTTCACAATCAATGAGGGCTTGCCCTGTGGCCAAGAACAGCCTTCCTAAAATTACGGGAATTTCTTCATCCACTCTACAATCCAGAATCACAAAATCTGCAGGGAACATAAATTTCCCTACCTGTATCAACACGTCATCCAAAATACCTGAGGGTCTTCTCACACTTCTGTCAGCCAGCTGCAACAACATAGATGCAGGTCTAGATCTTCCAATCCCCAACCTCTTATAGATTGCCAGGGGCATAAGATTTATGTTAGCCCCCAAATCATAGAGTGCCTTGGCAAAGGAAAAGTTACCAATGGTGTAGGGAATTGTGAAACTCCCTAGATCAGATAACTTTTCAGCAACTGGTCTAGTCACCACAGCATTGCAGGTCTGAGTTAGAGTCATTGTGGCCAAGTCTTGGAAGTCGAATTTTTAGGACATCAAGTCCTTCATCATTTTTGCATAACTAGGCATCTCCTCCAAAGTATCAGTCAATGGAATATTTACCTGAATTTGTTTCAACATCTCCAAAAATTTCTTTTATTGTTCATCTTTCTGGTATTTGGCCAGCCTTTATGGGAATGGTGTTGGAGGTCTCTTCTTCCTAGTGATTTGGGTTTTCTCTTTGTCAGATACCAACTCAACTACCGGTTCCTGCGCTGTCTCACTTCTTTCTCAGCCTCAATCTGTGTGTTGGTTTCTTCCTTGGCAAGTTGTACTGTCACCTCTGTCATTTTTGCTGAATCATCTAGCTCAATGGACACTGGTACAAGTGTCTCATCCTGTCTGCTTTCTCGAGCCCTCTCTTGCTCCAAGTATAGGTCTCTGCCATTACGTAGAATCACTGCCATTAGCTATTTTGGGCCTTGATCTTTTGGATTTACCTGAGTGTTTGCAAGCAATGTCCTATGAGGATGATTATTCAAAGACATCGAGATCTGGCCCATTTGAACTTCAATATTCTTTATGGCTGACTCATGTGCATCTACTCTTTCACTCATTTTCGCATTTGACCCAATAACCTGCTGCATCATTGCCTCGAGTCTAGCAAACTCATCTTCTTGTCTCCCGCTATGTTGCTGTTGAGGAGGATGATAAACCTGCTGCTGATTTTGGTTGTTGTACCCCTGTGGCCTTTGGTAGGGTGCCCCATTATCGTGAGGTCACATGGCTCCCATATTTTCATTGTTGTGCTGTGGTTGGACTGGCCTGTATGGCTGATTCTGTTGGCCCCAATTCTGACCACCCTGTCTCTGGCCCCCATAATTAGACACATAATTCATGTTCTCAGAGTAATGATGATGATCACTTTTTGCATTCCAATGGCTACCAATTGGCTGACTAATGCAAGATGTGCATAAGCCCCCATCGGTTGTATCTACAATGTGCACCTGCTGCTTTTGCCCTGATTCTTCCATCTTTTTGATGAGTATGCTCATTTGTATCATTAAGGTGGCCATATTTTCATTAAGAGTGTTGGTTGGATCTAAGGCCACTGAGTGAACTACTAGAATGATAGGAGCATTCCTGGTTGTCCACCCCGAATTCGGTGCCATCTTGTCAAGCAGGATCTAGCTTTCTCTCCATGATTTGCTCAAGCATGCTCCGCCAACTGAACCATCGACATTAGCCTTCACGCTATCTATCAGACCCATGTAAAATCACTGCCCCAACATCTGCTCCGCAATACCTTAATGCGGACATATAACCAGTATCCCTTTGAATCGTTCCCATGTTTCTTGCAATGTTTCCATTGGTTTCTATCTGAAGCTTAAAATTTCATCAATTTGCTGAGCAGTCTTATTGAGTTGATGAAACTTATTAACAAATTGCTTGACTAACTCCTCCCAAGTCGTGATGGAATTGATAGGGAGTGAACTTAGCCAAGTTTGGGCAACTCCTGTCACTGAGAATGGAAACAACAACAACTTTATTGCTTCCTGAGTTACGTTGGGTTGACTTTGAGTTTTGCAGATTGACAGGAAATTCTTCAAGTGCTATTGAGGATCTTCAATGTATGACCTCGAAAATAGTCCCTTATTTTGCAACAAGTGCAGCATGTTGTTTGTGATTTGAAAAGATTCAGCCTATATCTACGGGACTAATATTGGTGTGGCTAAATTCTCTGCTGTGGGTTGCGCCCAGTCATATAGAGGAGACTCTGGTACAAGCGACTCCACTACCTGTGCAGCTGGGTTTACCACGTTATTCCTGTTGTTGTTTTTGTTATTTACTAGCTCTGCCATGTTTGGTTCAGGTTGTTCAGTTTATTGTTGTTATTTGTTTTTCCGGTTGGCCCGATTCAAGGCCTTGAAAACTTTCTTAGGATCTGATAATGCTTCCAACACTTCACCAGTTCTCGATGATTTTCTAGGCATGCACTTGTACAACCAAGTTAGCAAATGTTAAAATTTCAATGTATGGATTGAAAATGAAGAAAATTGACTACACCTAAGAATTAATGTATATCTTTCAACTGTAATTGAAAACACCATTAATTCCCCAGCAACGATGCCAAAATTTGATCATGACCAACTATGCCTTATAAAAAAGACAAGTGGTCATTGTAAATATAATCCGGGTATTTAAGCCAGAGTCGAATTCCACAGGGAATTAACCTACCAACTATTTTTGTCAGACTCACTGAATTCTCCGTAATTAACTTCCGAGTTAGTTTGAATAACACTTGGTGATATTTCTACTAACTATAACTGAATAAATTTAAGTAAACTAAAGCTAACTATGACTGAGTTGTAAACAAATAAGAGAAGGATCTAAGGTTGTGATTTCCCCTATTGATGGAATCCCTTCCTGTCATGTTTCGTATAGATTTGCCTAATCTTCTCTCTCGATCATGAGAACTCTTACTACAACAAATCTCTCCCGAGTAATTACGACAATTTACTAGACGCACTCTCCCGAGTTACGCTAGCTGACTTTTATTATAGCTCACTTAGATCGCACCAAAGGTTTCGTTATGCCTAATCCCACATTTAAACCCTCGGTTATTGATTCCTCATATACTTTGGTATTGGTGTTGTTCAAAAACTAGCTAAATATGAACTCTCTCCCGAGTAATACATATTAAATAGGCACAACTAATAGAGGATCCTATTAATTAACTACTACAAGAACTTAGTTGAACAAATAGAGATTAAACTGGGTAAACTATAATAACACAACAAGAAGTTCATCCCTCAATAGGTTCCATCAAAACCTTAGACTAAATAATTAGCTACTCATAATCGTGTTTATAATATCCCAAATAATTTGCATAATTAAATTACAAAGCAAAGATGAAAGAATGAAGAATTCAATGCCAATCTCCTCTGGAAATTGTTCTAAACATTTTCTCCCTTCCGAAATAGCCTCCCTAGGTCTAAGGTATGTCAAAAGTTCTCAAAATAGAGATTTTATATGTATTTGTGCCAAGTAGGGTCGGTCCCAGACGAAACACCCTTTCCTGCATGAAATAGGACTTGCCTTTGTAAAATTTGTACTGCTGCGCCGCACCATGCGACGCGCTAATGGACTTTATCAGCAGCTTCTCACTTTTCTTGGCAAGCCCACTTTTGTACTGCTGCGCTGCGCCTTGTGGCGCCCCATGCAGCGCCGCAGTGTAAATTCCTCAGAGTGAACTTATTTCGTCCTGTTTTAACATCCAAACTTGGTACACGACCTCCGAACACAATCCCCGGCTTAATGTATTGGGCTTTTATTCAAAGCTCCGAATTGATCATTTTAGCTCTAAATTAACTCTTGAGCTCAGGATCACTTCCTACAAGGCATAAAACGTGCAATAAGTGTAATTTATTATCATTTGAGCTCAAACATACGTAAAAATGCAGTAATTGGAATGTAATATTATGTCTAAAACACGGGTTTCTAACCTAACATCATTTATAAAAAGAAAAGGTAATTTTTTTGTATTTTTTTTCTTTAGACTTTACTCGATCAAGAAAATGGTATAAGAAATCCATCATCGGAAAATGTCAAACTTTTTTGAAAATTTTAAATTAAAAAAAACTACTGCCTGGTTCAAAGAGTCATACCTTGAAAAAGAACTCTAGCCATAAGAAAAATCGAGAGGGATTATTTCTATGTAATTAATTTTTTGTTTTGTTTAATATACATAACATAGCACAAGAAATTACCCAGACAGTCTTCTCCCACCCTACACTTAAAATTGTCCATTGTTCCTAATGCACACCATGAATAACAAGAGGTTCATGTTTCTCGTATCACAAATTAAAAAAATAAATAAAATAAACTAAAATAAAAAAAGTTAATGATCAAACTTGAAACCTAACAATATTTACACCTAAAGCTACACCGTTAGTTCCCCGGCAATGACGCCAAAATTTGATCACGCCCAATCCTAATCCTAAAAAGGATAACGGTCACTGCAAATATAACCTTGCTTATGAGTCCAGGGTCGAATCCCACATAGAACTAAATCTTAGCTACAGCTGTTCTATATTACTAAGAAGACAAGCACAAACAATTTGTAAGTTATAAATATTCAGGTTCTTATGTCTAACTAATCAACTAACGAATTAAAGGAGTGAACTAACAAGTAATGATACTAACAGTTTGAGACAAGATTAATAAGGTCTAGATTTATGATTTTTCCAATTGTCAAAATCTATCCTACTACGTATTCTGTTATTTTGCTAAATTATTAATCTCTTTTGATCATGAATACTCGACTTACCGTAATTATCTCTCGAGCAACTACAATAATGTACTTGTCATATTCTCTCGAATTACGCTAGCTTGCACTTTTTCACCGCTCACTATAATCACGTCAAAACTTTGTTATCTCTAATCCCGCTTTTAGACCACCATCCAAGCATACCAGCATGTCCTAAAATATCATATGAATTTAGCCGAAGCCTCAAATCACATCAAACAACATCAAATTCATTGCACTCCAATTCAAGCCTAATGAACTATTGAACTCCTATCACGACCCGGCAAGGGAATAATTACATCTCTTTCTCTTTCGTTCATTTCTTACTTTCTAATCAAGTCAAAAATCGAGCCAACGCTCCAAGGAGTTTACAAATCATATTTCTTTCTCATACTCTACACATTATATGGAAATCATCAATTAACAAGGAAGAGTCACTACAAAATCCCAAATAAGCACAAATAAGGACCCACAATCATGCTTGACACCGGTGTATAGATATTCGTCACCATGCCTATACACCGTACTCAACATTTAGCAATTAACAAATAATACTCTAATCCTAATCCCTCAAGCCAAAGTTATATTAAACACTTACCTCGAATGCTCCAAACTCAACTCAAGCCTCGAGTATAGCTTTACCCCTCGAATTTGGCTCCAACTCAGTCAAATCTATGAAATAATGACTTTAAAATATTAATAATAGTTAAACAAACTTAACCCAATGCCTAGATATGAATTTCTAAGCTTTCTTTCCCAAAATCCAAAAATCGACCCCGGGCCCGCTTGGTCCAAACACGAGGTTCGAACCAATTCCATGTTACACATTCCCACACGAGCCCGGATATACAATTTATTTTTAAATTTGACCCCAAAACGAGGTCTAAATCAAAGAAAATCGAAAAGCCCTAACTCTACCCTTTTTTCCCAATTCCTACCCTAGATTACATGATTTAGGTCTAGGAATTTGATAATTGTTGATAGAAAATAAAGAAAACGAGTTAGATAATACTTACCCAAGAAGGTTTGGTAAAGAAGAGCTCTAGAAATCGTCTATGGGCTGTGGAGAAGATGAATCCATGTGTTTTGGGTGAAAAATCCCGTCACTAGTTCTGTTTTGACATTTAAAATAACTGGGCAAAAATTCCCTATGCGATTGCAGAAGAGGGGATGCGATCGCATAGGGTCCGGTTGCGTGAGCTCTGCGATCGCAGGAGTATGGTTGCGAACGCATAGAGGAAAAATAACTGAGGGCTGAGCTTGTACAATGCGATCGCAGAGGCTAGAGTGCGATCACATAGAAGGATTTCTAAACCTCAACAACTTGCTCTATGCGATCGCGGCCTGTCCTATGCGATCGCATAGAAGGAAAAACTGGACAACTGATAGCAGCAATTTCTCAACTTTTCTAAGGCAAAAAACACCTCCCGAATCACTCCCGAGCCTCAGGGCTCCTAACCAAACGCACACACTAACTTAACAATATCCTACGAACTTAACCGTGCAATCAAATCGCCCAAATAACATCATAAACGAGGAATCAAACCTCAAAATCAACACTCTTCATTCAAACTTCTTAAACTTCCAATTTTAGATATTTAGGTCCGAAACCCGTCAAATAACGTCCGATCTCGACCAAACTACACAGGAAAATCCTAAATCATAAATAAGACCTGTACCGGGCGCCAGAACTAAAATACGGGCCCGATACCAATGCTTACTAATCCGTTTTCATTTCAAATTTTCATATTCATTTCAGAAAAAATAATTTCTTTCAAAAATTCATTTCTCGGGCTTGGGACTTCGGATTTCAATTCCGGGCATATGCCTGAGTGCCATATTTTCCTACAGACCCTCCGGGTATGTCAAATCACTGGTCCGGGTCCGTTTACCCAAAATGTTGACCAAAGTCAACTTTAATCATTTTAAAGCCACAATTTAGCAAATTTCACATAATTTAACATATAAGCTTTCCGGCTACGCGCCTGGACTGCGCACACAAATCGAGACAACTAAAAGTGAGGTTTTCAAGGCCTCGGAAGCGTGGAAAAAGGGAGAAAATAGGTGATGACCCTATGGGTCGTCACAACTCCCAACTTCTAAAACTAATGCCGAAATATACCAAACCAACTCCGATTGACCTCAAAATTTGCGCACAAGTCATAAATGACACAATCCATATATTCTAACTTTGAGAACCAAAATTTGAGCCCGATATCAATGAAGTCAACTCTCGGCCAAACTTCAACCTTTTAAATTATCAACTTTTCAACTTTCGCCAATTTAAGCCAAAATGACTTACGAACCTCCAAATCAATATCCGGATATGCGCCTAAGCTAAAAATTACCATACAAAGCTATCAGAACTATCAAAACTCTATTCCAGAGTCGTTTACTCATGAGTCAACATTCGGTTAACTCTTTTGACTTAAGCTTTCAACCTTGGAACTAAGTATCCCAATTCATTCCGAAACATCCCCGGAACTAAATCAACCACCCGGCTAGTCACTTAACATTAAACGAACATAGAAAAGTAATAAATGGGAAAATAGAGCTACAATACTTAAAGCGACCTGCAGGGTCGTTACATCGTATGTTCAATGAAGTCCGTGTCACAACATGATGAAGTCACACTTTCATACTCATCCCACAACTCCTTGAGTTTAGTGAAGTAGGTTGAAACCCCACTTGTCCCTTGTTGTAGAGTTGTTCTACTTTTATGCAGCTGATAAATCCTAGAGCCATTCACCTTATCAAAACACTTCTTTAAATCCCCGCAAACACGACATGTGTTTTTAGCATATACTACACCTATCACTAACTTCTTCGAAATTGAGCTCATTATCCACCCTAGGACAATAGCATTGCATCGAACCCATTGATGATGTAACGACCCGACTGGTCATTTTGCATTGTAGAATCCCGCTCCCTCAAATAAAATTTCCCGCACTGGCTTTAACAAATTTATGACTTGTGGGGATGGGTGGTTCGGAAGTTAGAAGAGTTTTGAGTAAGAATATGTCTATTTGCTTCTTTAAGTTTTTCTAAAAAGGTCAAGTTTGACTTCGGTCAAATTTCTTGGGAAACGGACCCGTATTTGTGATTTGACGATCCCGAAGGCTTCGTGAAAAATTATAGGACCTGGGCGTATGCCCGGAATCAAATTTCGAGGTCCCTAGCCCGAGTAATGAATTTTTATGTGAAATTGTTAACTTGAAGTTTTAAGGAATTAAATAAACTAAGTAATCATTGATTTTCTAGGTATCGAGCTCGGATTTTAGTTCAGAAACTTGGTATAGGTCCAAAATATCAGTTAAGACTTACCCATAAAATTTTGTGTCAATCCGAGTAGTTTAAGGGCGTTTTGACCCGTTATAAGAAAATTTAGAACTTGAAGATTCAATGATTTGATTCATTTGGTTTTGGGGTTGATTCCACGATTTAGCACTGTTTTAAGTATTTTGAGGGTTCGAGTAGGTCCGCCTCATGATTTTAGACTTGTCGGTATGTTCGAGCGGGGCTCGGGAGCCCCGAGCATCAAATGGTCGAGGCTCGAATGAAGTTAGAACTTGAAGAAGAACCATAGGTTGCTGCTTCTGTCATAACCGCTTCTGCAGCTCTTGGACAATAGAAGCGAGACTGCAGGAGCGGTTGACAAACCGCAGAAGCGAAAAGGGGCCAGGCGTGGGAAACCGCAGAAGCGGCCCAGCGACTGCAAAAGTGGGTTCGCCTCTGCGACCCCTGGACCTCAGAAGTGGTCCGGCCCAGCCTTCCATATTCCGCAGAAGCCAAAGAGGGGGTTTCAACATAACATTGCAAGGTAAGTAATCCCCACTCACTTTTAGTTCAAATACATAAACATTAGGTAGATTTAACACTAAAAATAAAGTAAAAATCAAGGGGTTAGAGCTAGACCTAGGGTTTAATAAAAACTAAGATTTAATCATGTAATTTGCCATGTAATGAACTAGAAATCATATATTGGTGGTCCTTAGGTGATAGAGAACAACTTCCTTTGAAAAATCTCGGAATCCGGGCATGTGGGCCTGGGATCAAAATTTAGGAAACTTATGGGAAAGGTTGGAAAATTACTTAAATAGTTAGAATTCAACCTTGTGAGCCTTTATTGACTAGTTCTTACTTCATTTGATTAGTTTGAGATTGTTCGGCTTCGAATTAAAGACTTGGGCTCGTTCTTGGAACTTGGAAGTGCACTTTGGAGCAAGGTGAGTCTGCTTTCTAACCTTGTAAGAGGGAAATATCCCCATAGGTATAATAAATAACCAAATTGCTTTATATGAGGGGTCTACGTACATATCAGGTGATGAGAGTCCATGCGTTGCGACTATATGACAGTCCGGGTAGTCTAGGATCCTAAAGCATGTTATATGTGAAATATCTGTAATCTTGTTGGCTGTTGAATTGTTTAGATCCTAACGAGTTGGACACTAAAATTCTAAAAGGATTCAATTTCATTTATTCTGGAATTATTAAAAGAGAATTGACTTGTACTTGGAAGAACATGTATTTTTATGTGTACCTGCATCGCATGGATGATTCGCGAGCAGGGTGATTTTTATTTAAATTTTTACCGCGTCAGACGTATGATTCGCGAGCGGGGTAATAGATGCATCTATGGTTCGAGCCGTTCGACCCTCGGCAGTGCACATTTACTTTTCTGTTGGATCGGGCCGTACGTTCCTCGGTGGTTATTTGTGTATGAGTTATCTAGCTTCTACTTGTGGCTAAATTTCCAGATTTGCTTAAATATTTAAATATGAAAAAACACACTCTGTGAAAGGTTAAAGGAAGAATTTCTATTTCATACTTGGAAGTTTTATGATTTGAGTTATACCTGCTTGTTTAAATGATTCTCATTATTTCTTGACCCTAGTAAGTATCAAGTCGACCTCTCGTCTCTACTTCTTCGAGATTAGGCGGGATACTTACTAGGTACATGTTGTTTATGTACTAATGCTATGCTTCTGTACTTAAATGTACAGGATTTGAGGCAGGTGGATCTGGACACTACTTTGGTGTTCATCAGTGAGCACCCTTGGGAATTCTACGGTGAGCTGCTTCTCCTTCATGTCGATCCGCAGCCGAAGAAGTCTTTCCCTGTATCGTTGTTTTTGTCTATCCCGATTCACACAGTAGCATAGTATATTATTCTTTTGTTTATATTCTACTAGATGCCCATAGCTTATGACACCAGGTTCTGGCACACACAGTGGTAGACATTTATTTTGGGTTGTATAACTATTTTTATACATTATTGATCTTTACTGGTTTTAACCTTAAATTGGAAAATCTATTATAGAGGTTTTTGGCAAAGGTAAAATGAGAACTTAATCATACTTCCGCATTGGCTAGCCTGACAAATAGTGTCGGGCGCCATCGTGACCTATTATGGAAAATGGGTCATGACAATATGGTATCAGAGCACTAGGTTCACATAGGTTTCACAGTGTTACGGGCAAAACCTAATAGAGTCTTGTAGATTGGTACAGAGACGTCTGTATTTATCTTGGAGAGGCTATAGGGTGTTAGGAAAGACTATTCTTTATTAATTTTCCATCGTGCAGTGGTCAGTGTACTAAATTTCCTCTTCTATTCTCTCACAGATGGTAAGGACTCGTACCGCCGACGTTCCAGACCCGGGAGGAGCTGCTCCCCCTGTTACTAGAGGCTGAGATAGAGGCCGGGGGAGGGCACCGACCCGTGGTAGGGGACGAGGGTGTCCCAGAACTATTCCAGTTGCACCACCAGCAAATCCTGCGAGGGATCTGGTCATTGAGGAGCAGGGCGAGGTGCCCGCAGTTGAGCCCACCCCAGTTGATTTCGTGATAGCACCGGGATTTTAGGATGTCATGGGCCGCATGCTTCGGTTCATGGATACTATGACTCAGTCTAGTTTATTTCCAGCAGACCCAGCTACCTCACAGGCAGGAGGGGGAGCACAGACTCCTACTGCCCATGCTCCAGGTCATACAGCCGCAGTTTATTAGACTCCGGGTGCACTACGCGCAGATGGGGTGCAGCCAGTCGCTACAATGGTGCCCCAGCCCAGGCCAGCGGTGGATGGTGATCCGCTGAAGCTACTAGACAGATGGACTAGACTTCACCCTCCAGTCTTTGGGGGTGAACGTCATGAGGATGCCTAGGACTTTATTGACAGGTGCAGGGACAGACTACACAACATGAGGATATTGGAGTCATATGGAGTCGACTTCACTACCTTTCAGCTTGAGGGCAGGGCACGTAGATGGTGGCAGTCCTATGCACAAAGCAGGCCAGCAGATTCTCCTCCCCTCACCTGGGGTTAGTTCACTCAGTTATTCCTTGATCGGTACATTCCACCCTCTGAGAGGGAAGAGTTGCATCATCAGTTTGAGCATCTAGAGCAGGGTCAGATGTCAGTGATCGATTATGAGGCGAGGTTCTCAGAGCTATCCCGCCATGCACTCATGATACTTCCCACAGAGACAGAGAGATTGTGTAGGTTTGTTGCGGGATTACACCTCACTATCCGATCTGGTATGGCCCGAGAGGTAGAGATGGGCACAGGATACTGGCTAGTGATTGAGATCGCCCATAGGATTGAGGGCTACCATATGAGAGGTAGAGAGCAGATGCAGCAGGACATGAGGGCCAGATTCTCCGGAGAGTTCAGAGGTGCCCCAGCTAGGGTAGAGGTCAGTTCGGGAGGGGTCAGCCCAGTAAGCCCCTATACTCAGCACCCCCACCCCCTCCACGAGGTGCTCCAGCGAGGCCTTATTTCAGTGTGATGTCGGAGAGTTCTTACCGCCCACTAGCCATTCAGGGTCCTTCCGACGGGTATTCTGGTTATCAGAATTCTTCTAGTGCTCACTCCAGCGCCACACCAGAGAGTTCGTATCACTCATCGGCCATCCAAGGGTCTTCTAGTGGGTATTCAGGTCAGCAGGCTCAGACTTCAGGGCATCAGGCTATGGTACCAAGAGGGTGTTGCGAGTGTTGAGATCTAGGTCATATGAAGAGGACTTGTCCCATACATCGGGGCAAGGCGGTGCAGCAGGGTCAGCAGCCCATGGTTCTAGCACTAGCTGCCTAGCCATCTAGAGGTGGAGGGCAGACTGGTAGAGGCCGTCACAGAGGTGGAGGCTAGACAGGGAAAGGTTAGCTAGCTACTACTCCGTCAGGTGGAGGCCAAACCGCCGGTGCTCTGGCTATATTCTATGCTCTTCTAGCTAGGCTAGATGCATTGGCCTCAGATGCCGTCATCACAGGTATTATTTCCATCAGCGGTAGGGGTGTGTCAGTGTTGTTTGATTCGGGGTCTACTTATTCATATGTGTCATCTCTGTTTGATCGATTCCTGGTCACTTCTCTTGAGCCTTTGGATGTTTTTGTTCATGTGTCCACTCATGTAGGTGATTTTGTGGTTGTGGACCGGATCTATCAGGCCCAGTGTATCACCTTGGGGTGCACCAGTGCTATTTGTGAAGAAGAAGGATGGGACTATGCGGATGTGCATTGATTACCGCCAGTTGAACAAAGTCACCATCAAGGACAAGTATCCATTTCCCCGTATTGATGATTTGTTTGACCACCTGCAGGGTGCTAGGTTGTTCTCTAAGATTGACTTGAGGTCAGGGTATCATCAGCTGAAGATTCGGGATTCAGATGTTCCGAAGACTGCATTCAGGACTAGATATTGCCACTACGAGTTTCTGGTGATGTCCTTTGGCTTGACTAATGCTCTAGCGGCATTTATGGACTTGATGAATAGGGTGTTCAGGCCTTATATTGATTCTTTTATCATCGTCTTCATTGACGACATCTTGATATACTCACATAGCCTGGGGGAGCGCGAGCAGCATTTGATAGTAGTGCTTCAGACCTTGCGAGAGCAACAACTTTATGCTAAGTTCTCCAAGTGTGAGTTTTGGCTAGAGTCAGTGGCATTCTTTGGGCATGTAGTGTCAGGAGAGGGTATTAAAGTAGATCCCAAGAAGATTGAGGCAGTTCAGAGTTGGCCACATCCTACTTCCGTGACCGAGATCAGGAGTTTCTTGGGGTTAGCAGGTTACTATCGGCGATTCGTGCAGGGCTTTTCATCTATTGCATCACCTCTGACCATATTGACCCAAAAGGGTGCCCCATTCTGTTGGTCTGATGATTGTGAGGAGAGCTTCCAGAAGCTCAAGACGGCTTTGATCACAGCACCAGTTCTTGTATTGCCTTCCGATTTAGGGATATATATGGTATATTGAGGCATTTCCCACGTTGGCTTGGGATGTGTATTGATGCAGAGGGGACGAGTTATTGCATATGTTTCATGTCAGCTTAAGGTTCATGAGAATAATTACCCTGTGCACGATCTAGAGTTGGCAGCGATTGTTCACGCTCTTAAGATATGGAGACATTATTTGTGTGGGGTGTCATGTGAGGTTTATACATACCATCGCAGTTTGCAGCACTTGTTCAAGCAGAGGGATCTTAATTTGAGGCCGTGCAGGTTGCTTGAGTTACTAAAGGATTATGACATCACCATTCTCTATCATCCAGGCAAGGCGAATGTGGTCACGGATGCCTTGAGCAGGAAGGTGGAGAGTATGGGTAGCTTGGCATTCATTCCTGCTGAGATGAGACCATTAGCTTTGGACATTCAGTCTTTAGCTAATAGACTTGTGAGATTGGACATTTCGGAGCCCAGCCGAGTTCTAGCATGTGTCGTTGCTCAGTCTTCGTTATTGGGGCAGATTAAGGCCCGACAGTTCGATGATCCATATTTGGCGGTTCTCAGAGAGACGGTACTTCAGGGAGGTGCCAAGGATATTTCTATTGGCGAGGATGGGGTGTTATGACTTCAGGGCCGTGTGTGTGTTCCTAATGTTGATGGCTTGAGAGAGAGGATTCTAGAGGAGGCCCACAATTCGAGGTACTCCATTCATCCGGGTGCCACGAAGATGTATCATGACTTGAGACAACATTACTGGTGGCGGAGGATGAATAAGGACATTGTGGAGTATGTAGCTAAATGTTTGAAGTGCCAGCAGGTCAAGTATGAGCACCAGAGGCCAGGTGGCCTACTTCAGCGGATGCCCATTCCGGAATGGAAGTAGGAGCGCATCACCATGGTTTTCGTGGTTGGGTTGCCGCGGACTTTGTGGAAGGTTGATTCAGTGTGGGTTATTGTGGATAGGTTTACCAAGTCTGCCCAATTCATTTTAGTGGCGACTACTTATACAGCGGAGAGATATGCTCAGATTTATATTCGAGAGATAGTCAGGTTGCACGGTGTGCTGGTTTCCATCATATCAGACAGAGGCCCTCAGTTCACTTCCCATTTCTGGAGAGCTGTTCATAGTGAATTGGGGACCCGCGTAGATCTTAGCACAGCATTCCATCATCAGACCGACGGGTAGTCGGAGCGAATAGTTCAGATTTTAGAGGATATGCTTAGAGCATGTGTGATTGACTTTGGAGGGCAGTGGGATCAGTTCTTGCCTTTAGCTTAGTTTGCATACAACAACAACTACCAGTCCAGCATAAAGATGGCCCCATGTGAGGCATTGTATGATCGGCGTTGTCGTTCTCCTATCGAGTGGTTTGAGACTGGTGAGGCTAAGTTACTTGGTGTAGATTTGGTACAGGATGCCTTAGATAAGGTAAAGTTGATTCAGGAGAGGCTTCGCACAGCCCAGTCCAGACAGAAGAACTACACGGATTAGAAGGCGCGTGATGTATCATTCATGATTGGCGAGAAGGTTCTCTTGAAAGTTTCGCCAATGAAGGGCATTATGAGGTTCAGGAAGAAGGGCAAGCTGAGCCCAAGGTTTATTGGGCCCTTTGAGGTGTTGAGGCGATTTGGAGAGATTGCCTATGAGCTTGCTTTACCTCCCAGTTTATAAGGAGTCCATCCGGTTTTCCATGTATCGATGCTTCAAAAATATTATGCCGACCTATCATATATGTTGGACTTCAGTACCATTCAATTAGATGAGAGCTTGGGCTACGAGGAGGATCCAGTTGCCATTATTGATAGACAGGATCCCCAGTTGAGGTCCAAGAGGATTTCTACGGTAAGGGTCCAGTGGAGGGGCCAACCGGTTGAGGAGGCGACCTGGGAGTCCGAGGAGGACATGCGGAGCCGATATCCCCACTTATTCAGCAGTCCGGGTACTTTTCTATGTCCGTTCGAGGACGAACGTTTGTTTAAGAGGTGGAGAATGTAACGACCCGACTGGTCGTTTTACTTTTTAGAATCCCATTACCTTAAATAAAACTTCCCGCACTTGCTTTAACTAATTTATGACTTGCGAGGATGGGCGATTCGGAAGTTAGAAGAGTTTTGAGCAACAATATGTTCATTTGCTTCTTTAAGTTTTTCTAAAAAGGCCAAGTTTGACTTCAGTGAACTTTCTTGGTAAACAGACCCAAATTTGTGATTTGACGATCCCGGAGGGTCCGTGGGAAAATATGGGACCTGGGCGTATGCCCAGAATCGAATTCCGAGGTCCCTAGCCTGAGTAATGAATTTTTCTGTGAAATTGTTAACTTGAAGTTTTAAGGAATTAAATAAACTAAGTAATCATTGATTTCCTAGGTATCAGACTCAGATTTTAGTTCTGAAACGTGGTATAGGTCCGAAATATCAGTTAAGACTTACCCGTAAAATTTGGTGTCAATCCGAGTAGTTTAAGGGCGTTTTGACCCGTTAGAAGGAAATTTAGAACTTGAAGATTCAATGATTTGATTCATTTGGTTTTGGGGTTAATTCCTCGATTTAGCATTGTTTTGAGTGTTTCGAGGGTTCGAGTAGGTCCGCCTCATGATTTCAGACTTGTCGGTATGTTCGGGCGGGGCTCGGGAGCCCCGAGCGTCAAATAGTCGAGGCTCGAGTGAAGTTAGAACTTGAAGAAGAACCATAGGTTGCTGCTTCTATCATAACCACTTCTGCGGCTCTTGGACCGCAGAAGTGAAAAGGGGCCAGGCCTGGGAAACCGCAGAAGCGGCCCAGCGACCGCAGAAGCGGTTTCGCCTCTGCGACCCCTGGACCGCAGAAGCGGTCCGGCCCAGCCTTCCCTATTCCATAGAAGCGGCCTCTATTCCGCCGATGCGAGACCACAAAAGTGGTCCCCTTGACCGCAGAAGCGAAAACAGCTGGGTACAAGGGTTCATTTAATTCGAACCCAAAGCCATTTCTATCATTTCTCATCCAACACTTAGGCGATTTTGGTGATTCCAAAGAGGGGGTTTCAACATAACATTGCAAGGTAAGTAATCCCCACTCACTTTTAGTTCAAATACATAAACATTAGGTAGATTTAACACTAAAAATTAAGTAAAAATCAAGGGGTTAGAGCTAGACCTAGGGTTTAATAAAAGCTAAGATTTAATCATGTAATTTGCCATGTAATAAACTAGAAATCATATATTGGTGATCCGTAGTGATAGAGAACAACTTCCTTCGAAAAATCTCGGAATCCGGCCACGTGGGCTCGGGGTCGAAATTTAGGAAACTTATGGGAAAGGTTGGGAAATCACTTAAATAGTTAGAATTCAACATTGTGAGCCTTTATGACTAGTTCTTACTTCATTTGATTAGTTTGAGATTGTTCGGCTTCGAATTAAAGACTCGGGCTCGTTCTTGGAACTTGGAAGTGCACTTTGGAGCAAGGTGAGTCTGCTTTCTAACCTTGTAAGAGGGAAATATCCCCATAGGTATAATAAATAACCAAATTGCTTTATATGAGGGGTCTACGTACATATCAGGTGATGAGAGTCCGTGCGTTGCGACTATATGACAGTCCGGGTAGTCTAGGATCCTAAAGCATGTTATATGTGAAATATCTGTAATCTTGTTGGCTGTTGAATTGTTTAGATCCTAACGAGTTGGACACTAAAATTCTAAAAGGATTCAATTTCATTTATTCTGGAATTATTAAAAGAGAATTGACTTGTACTTGGAAGAACATGTATTTTTATGTGTACCTGCATCGCATGGATGATTCGCGAGCAGGGTGATTTTTATTTAAATTTTTACCGCGTCAGACGTATGATTCGCGAGCGGGGTAATAGATGCATCTATGGTTCGAGCCGTTCGACCCTCGGCAGTGCACATTTACTTTTCTGTTGGATCGGGCCGTACGTTCCTCGGTGGTTATTTGTGTATGAGTTATCTAGCTTCTACTTGTGGCTAAATTTCCAGATTTGCTTAAATATTTAAATATGAAAAAACACACTTTGTGAAAGGTTAAAGGAAGAATTTATATTTCATACTTGGAAGTTTTATGATTTGGGTTATACCTGCTTGTTTAAATGATTCTCATTATTTCTTGACCCTAGTAAGTATCAAGTCGACCTCTCGTCTCTACTTCTTCGAGATTAGGCGGGATACTTACTAGGTACATGTTTATGTACTCATGCTACACTTCTGTACTTAAATGTACAGGATTTGAGGCAGGTGGATCTGGACTCTACTCTGATGCGCATCAGTGAGCACCCTTGGGACTTCGACGGTAAGCTGCTTCTCCTTCATGCCGATCCACAACCGAAGAAGTCTTTCCCTGTATCTTTGTTTCTGTCTATCCTGATTCAGATAGTAGGATAGTATATTATTCTTTTGTTTATATTCGACTAGTTGCCCGTAGCTTGTGACACCAGGTTCTGGCACACACAGTGGTAGACATTTATTTTGGGTTGTATAACTATCTTTATACATTATTGATCTTTACTGGTTTTAACCTTCAATTGGAAAATCTATTGTAGTGGATTTTGGCAATGAGAACTTAATCATACTTCCGCGTTGGCTGGCCTGACAAATGGTGTCGGGCGCCATCATGACCTATTATGGAAAATGGGTCGTGACAGATGACCTAGATTTTTCTCGAAATCCTCTCTTTTCAAGGTCTCATCAATTAACCTTAGCTTGTTTTTCCCCAGCAACTAGATTCATATCGCATGGATCCAAATAGAGTAGTTTTCACAGCTAGGCAGTTGAATCGAGACAATTGGTGCTCCGATCATGTCTGAAGGGTGAAGGTACAATGCGTGATTCAAGCATTTTTTCACATTGTGTTTGGATGATGATATGAAAATAGAGTCATCCGAGCCACTTGAAGATTCAAGGGATGAGGAACAAAGTGCCTACATTCTGAAATTTTTCTTGCCAGAAAATTAGGATTACACACCTCATGTATAGGCCAAGAAGTGCAAAATGCTACATTGGTTACTTGGGCCAGCTAGATTTGTTCCTCCACCCCTGGACCATAGCCGAAAACTTGATGCTAAATTGGGGGTTCAATTCATAAGTTCAAATTCGAGGTGGAGGCAAAAAGTGATTCGCGTCGTGTGACGACGTTAAATCAAGCGCTTGTTGGGAGACAACCCAGCTTTACTGCTTTTTTTTTATTGTAATATTTTTGTAGTGTCGATTTTTGATTTTCTAGGATCATGGAAAGAAGAGCTATTTGAAGGATGCAATAACAAATCAGATGATTGGAACTAAGTGTGGAGGAACCCGCATGAAGGATCAAGCCCGGGAGAAGTCTGAGTACCCCATGAGCTGCTAGTGCTTAGGCCTTTGGTCTACCAGGGAGTTTCTTTTATCCTCTTATTACTTATGGTGTGATTTGGGGATAATATACATTTTTAAGTGTGGGGTGAGGAGATTATCTGGGTGAATTTTTATGCTATTTTAGTTGTGTTAGTTTAATGGAATTTTATTTTATTTTTTTAGAAAAAAAAATTGAAAAATATTGGACTTTCCTGGCGATGGATCTCCTAGATAGTTTTCTTGATGGATTAAAGTCTAAACAAAAATCCAAAAATATATCTTTTAGTTTCCTTTAGGTATTGATAATCCCCGTGATTTTTCGTTGTGCCTCAGTTCTTTTTCATGGGATGTAGTTTGAACCGGGTAGTAATTTTTACTTTTATTTTTTTAAAAATTATTTTTAGAGTAGATTAGAATTTAGGAAATAAATGGAGGAAGAAAGATGAGATTCTTAGGTGCCTTTGACTTGTTTGATAGTAACATATTTAGGCTTCGACAAGTATGTATTATCTTCCCTGTAGTTTGAAATTGCTTATGATGCCTTATTGAGTTAGATAGCATGTCTATTGACGCCTATGTCTCATTTTCTTGGCTCATGTTCACTTTGTGATTAATGCTTAATATTTTGTGGCTCCGTGAATACTTGCATTTAGAGAGTCGGAATGGGACCGTCCTTAATGAGTCATGTGCCATGTGTGGTGAGATTTTGTGTAGTCCATAATTGAGTCTAGAACTTGCCCGGTATGTGAGTTGAAAAAAAATTTTAGGTGATGCTCGGTGTAAAAAATGTTGTTAGGCTTTCTTTGATCTTTTTGAGCTTATTGTTTATCACAAATAAAGTTTGTTCTTAGTTAACACTTTTGAGCCTATAGACTTTTATTTGGCACCCACATTACAAGCATATACCTTTTTGTTCTAATTTTTTTATTATTTTGATCCTTTTGCCTCTTAAAGCACTTTAATTGTAAAATGAGCGCTAGAAGAAGTTGGGACTAAGTGTGAAGTGGTTTTTTAGTAGAACCAATAAAAGGAAGAAATTTGCACTTTTTTTGTAAAATAATATACCACTAGCGGAAATTGAAAAAGAAAAAAAAAGAAGAGAAAGAAATCTGAAAAAAAAGAAAAAGGAAAAATAAAGATTAATAAATTGGTGTCTCGTTCTTGCTAGTGGGTATGAATTAAAGTAGTGCTTAAAGAAGAAGGGAACGTTTTGGTGGGGGAGGGGGGGTGTGTGCTATAGTTTGTGAAATTGAAGTGGTGTTGAAGAAAATACGCTTAAAGTAATTTTGTAGTGTTAAAGTGCTTAGGAGGGTGAGTCACTATTCCTTATATCCTACCCGTCCCTTAGCCCACATTACAACCACGAAAAAGTCCTAATTGATTTTAAATCGGGTAAGCCTACATTAGTATAGATTTACATTAAGGGCAAGCCTATGGTGCCAATTGCATGCATGTGACTTCTTTTGTGAGGGTGAGAGATTTTCTTTGATATATCTATGAGTCCTTAAAATATATTTGACCATTTGATTTGAGTGTCTGGATTCAACTTACTCTTTTTTTCTTGTTGTGAGGGCACATGGTTTCACAAGGGATATGTAACGTTATTAGACTTCTCATGATAGGCTATAATTATGTGTTTTAGTCGATTATTACACTCTAGTTTACTGCACTTTAGTTGAGTTTGTGCTTTAAACGCTAGTGTTTTGCACTAATTGTGTGTTTTATGCCTTGTAGGTGTGATTCCGAGCTAAATAGATATTATGGAATGAATTTAAGTGATTTGAAGCTTTGAAGTCTGAGTAAAAGCTCAAGGAATTAAGTCAGTATCGTGTTCGGGGGTCAAATTTGATAGTTGAGAAAAAACGAAGACTCGATAAGACATATTGTGCATTGTCTAGTAAAATGCACATAACTTTTTACTCAAAATTCCATTTTCGATACATAATATATAGTTGGAAAGATAACTCAAAGAGATACAACTTTTATGTTTTGCGTTTTTCCAAATTCTAAAAGGAATAGGTTGAAACATCGTAGTTTCATCGCAACCGCATCAGAACCGCGGCAGAGTGCAGACGCAGACAATTGAAGAATCAGAGGCCATGTTTGGCCGCGGTTTGACCGCGACCGCGGTAGAACCGTGGCAGGAGGCGGAAATTTCAGGGACTAAAGTACAAAACACGGGATTTTTAGCCCAAAACCCTATTTTAAACATTAGACTTCGCCCAAAGGAGGCATGTATTGATTTTTAGAGTATCTTGGCAAGAAAAACAATTGTGAGAGATCACCCAAAACTTCTTTCTTCTTTTCTTTGGTTTTTATTGCTAGTTTATGATGAATCTTATCTTAGTTTGTTTACCCATATCCATGAGTATCTAAATTCCTTGTCTAAGGTTTTGATGGAACCTATTGGGAGATGAACTTCTTGTTTATGTGAATACAAATTGCTAGTTTCAATCTTTATTTATTCAACTATGTTCTTGTTGTAGTTAATTGATAGGATCCTCAATTAGCTGTGCCTATTTAGTGTGCATAACTCGGAAGAGAGTGCATATTGAGGTTATTGTTGAATAACACCACTCCTAAAGTATAAGAGGAATCTATAACTGCGTGTTTAAAGGCGGGATTAGAGATAACGAAGCCTTGGGTGCAATCTTAAGTGAACTATGTTAATTAAAGCTAGCTAGTGTATCTCCGAAGAGTTCAATAGTATATTACTGTGATTACTTTGGAGAGATTTACGGTAAGAAGAGTGTTCATGATTGATAGAGATGTGTTGGTAAATTTGTATGAAGCATAAACAGAAGGGA
>MU732358.1:28925-40505 GCA_026770625.1 Nicotiana glauca
ATTTTATTTTATTTTTATTTATTATTGTATTATTCTTGTAGTGTAGATTTTTTATTTTTAGGAACATGGAACACAAAGCCATTGGAAGGATGTAACAACAAACCATTGGTTGGAACTAAGTGTGAGGTACCCGCGCGAAGGACCAAGATTAGGAGAAGTCTGAGTACCCCATGAGCTGCTAGTGCTTCGGCCTTTGGCCTACCAGGGAGTTTCTTTTACCCTCTTATTAGTATGGTGTGGATTAGGGACAATGCACAATTTTAAGTGTGGGGTGGGAAACTTGCCTTGATACTGTATTGTAGTGTACATAGACATGGAACATGTTATAATATTGTATATGTGTTGTTGCATATAGTTAACTGTACTCACATTAGGAGTAACTGACTTGGCCCAACGACGGACGCTTGTCGACGGGTCTCTTGAGGGTCAAAGTCGGATCTAAAAAAAAACAAACAAACAAACAAAGGTAGAGGACTCTTCTTGAGGACGGACCACTTGGACAGTACTCTGAGGGAAGTAGTCCATGTAGCTTCTTTTTATTTTATTTTATTGTCTTTTCTAGGTAGTGTAGTAATTCCCCCTTGGTTTTTCTTTAAACCACAATTCTTTTCGAAGGTTTTATTTGAACCGGGTGTAGTTAGTTTTTTTTTGGAGAGTAGGAGCCATTGTGTTGTGTTTTGAAGTGAAGCAATATCTCTTGACTTTGTTATGCCTTGAGAATAGTGAGTACTTTGGTTGTGACGCTTAGGCTTAGTTTTTGACTCTTGTAGAAGTATCCTAAATTATATTATCTTAACTTTGGTCAACTGCTTTGACTAGAGTGTCTTGATGAATCCAATCCTGAGTGAGTTATGTGCCATGCGTGTGTGAGATTTGTTGTATTCTGTGTATTGCATTTGATGTCTAGAACTTTCCCTATGTGTTTGCAAAGCGAAATAGTAGTTTTGTTCAGTCTTGAAAGTGATATAGGCGTTTCTTTGTTGAGCCAGATATGTATATTTTACCCGCCTAATTGTTATGTAGCGTAATTAACCCCTTTGAGCCTGTAATCTAATTTCTTTGGCAACCACATTACAAGCCTTACCCATTTGTTTGAATTAACTATTTATTTGAACCATTATAACCTCTCATGAGCACTTGAATTGTTATGAACTTTCTAAAAGTTAAAGTGTGGGGTGGTTGGTTTGGCTTTTGAGTGGAACCAATGAAATAAAGAGAAAGGTGCACTGATTTGAAAAAGCAAGAGCCACTTGAATTGAAAAAAAAAGGAAAAGAAAAAAAAATTCTTTGATAGTGGTGACTCGTGATATAATTATGCTTAAATAATTTGGGAGTTGATGTACATTGATGTGAAGGTGGAGTTTGGTTTGACATAAGTATGGGGTTTGAATTTTAAAGTATATGTATTAAAGTGCTTAGGGAGGTTTAGTCACTCTTATATCTAAATATATTCTACCCGTCCCGTAGCCTACATTACAACCAAATAAAGTCTTAATTGATCCTAGATTGAATGAGCTCGATTAGTATAGTAGTACACTACGGGCAAGCTTATGGTGCATTTTTTGTGGCATATGAATATTATTTCTGAGAGTGAGTGAATTCTTTCTATCTTAAGTTCCTAAGTGTTCTTAAATTTTATTGTGTGGAACTACTCTTTTTTGTTGTATAAGGGCACTTGATTCATGAAGGAAAAGTAATGTCAGTGACCTCTATATTAGAGTAAGTGTGTGAGTGTGAATAATGCGTGGTACTTGTGAGTCAAATCTTGAGGTGAAGATGTTACGCTTTTGTGCTTAGTCTATTTTAAATATTCTTGGTGTGATGAGTTAGAAAAATTGCTTTAAAAAGGTCGTGTCTATATAAAGTGTAGTTTGATTACTCGAGGACGAGCAATGGTTTAAGTGTGGGGTGTTGATGATAGGCTATAATTACGTGTTTTAGTCGATTATTACACTCTAATTTACTGCACTTTAGTTGAGTTTGCGCTTTAATCGCTAGTGTTTTGCACTAACTGTGTGTTTTATGCCTTGTAGGTGTGATTCCGAGCTATATAGATGTTATGGAATGAATTTAAGTGATTTGAAGCTTTGAAGTCTGAGTAAAAGCTCAAGGAATTAAGCCGGTATCGTATTCGGGGGTCAAATTTGATAGTTGAGAACAAACGAAGACTCGATGAGGCATATTGCGCACTGTCTAGTAAAATGCACATAACTTTTTACTCAGAATTCCATTTTCACTATATAATATATGGTTGAAAATATAACTCAAAGGGCTACAAATTTTCTGCTTTGCGTTTTTCCACATTCCAAATGAAACAGGGTGAAAAACTGCAGTTTCACCGCGACCGCGGCAGAACCGCAGCAGAGTGCAGACGCATACAATTGAAGAATCAGAGGCCATGTTTGGCCGCGGTTTGACCGCGACCGCGACCGCGGTAGAACCGCGGCCGGAGGCAGAAATTTCAGGGACTAAAGTGCAAAACACGGGATTTTTAGCCCAAAATCCTATTTTAAACATTAGACTTCGCCTAAAGGAGGCATGTATTGATTTTTAGAGTATCTTGGCAAGAAAAACAATTGTAAGAGATCACCCAAAACATCTTTCTTCTTTTCTTTGATTTTTATTGCTAGTTTATGATGAATCTTATCTTAGTTTGTTTACCCATAGCCATGAGTAGCTAAATCCCTTGTCTAAGTTTTTGATGGAACCTATTGGGAGATGAACTTCTTGTTTATGTGAATACAAATTGCTAGTTTCAATCTTTATTTATTCAACTATGTTCTTGTTGTAGTTAATTGATAGGATCCTCAATTAGCTGTGCCTATTTAGTGTGCATAACTCGGAAGAGAGTGCATATTTAGGTTATTGTTGAATAACACCACTCCTAAAGTATAAGAGGAATCTATAACTGCAGGTTTAAAGGCGGGATTAGAGATAACGAAGCCTTGGGTGCAATCTTAAGTGAACTGTGTTAATTAAAGCTAGCTAGTGTATCTCGGGAGAGTGCAATAGTATATTACTGTGATTACTCGGGAGAGATTTACGGTAAGAAGAGTGCTCATGATTGATAGAGAAGTGTTGGTAAATTTGTATGAAGCATAAACAGAAGGGATTCCATCAATAGGAGAAATCTTTACCTTAGCTTTTTCTTATCATTGTTTACAACCTTAGCGTTTTAGTTTACAGCTGTTTAATTTACTTGCAATCTTAGTTACTACAGAAACCATCAACTGTGATTCAAACATTTGGGAAACTGGTTCTGAAGAGTTTAGTGGGTCTAAAGATTGTGATTGATAGGTTAACTCTCTGTGGATTCGACCCTGGGCGTAATACTCAGGTTATATTTGCAACGTCCGCAAAATCCATTTTTAGAGGACATAGTTGGGCGTGATCAACTTCACTCTAGGATATTGGGTGTTCAATCCATAAGTGCATTGTGACATTGAGTTGGTTTTTGAGGCTAGGATTGTTAGAAACATGTTGTCTTTGTTTGCATATTTTTGAAGTATGGCATAAGAAAAGGGAAGTGTATGTGATTGCATATGCTAAAGTTTAATTGTTGCTATAAACCATGGTTATTGATGTAGCGTGCCTTAATTGTGTAAAAACAAAGTGCTCAAGGATAAATTGTTGGTTGACTCGAAGATGAACAACGTGTAAATATGGGGTAATGATGTTTGACTATAATTTCGTATTTTTAGTGCGTTATTTACCATATATTTTAGGTCCTTTAATGCTAAACTATACTATATTTGTGCTTAATTAAGTTTATTTTATGTGTAGGTACATTGGAAATGAAATTGGAAACAAATAAAGATTTTATGTGTATTTTATACACTACACAAATAAATTTATGATAATTATTTAATTATGAGATATATAATTATTAAAGATTACAAAGCTCGTGCAATACAAATCATGGGATATATAATGATTACAAAGGAAGACAAAAGAATCAAAAAACAAAGATTAGAAAAGAGAAGAAAGAAGCAGCGAATTACAAACGAAGCAGCAAAGAGTCTGGCGACGCAAGGGAGTTCGCTCGCGTTAGAGCTCGCGCCGCCGGGGTTAACGCGAGGTGATGCGTTTTTCGGATTTTTAAAGTTTATTTTGTTTCCTATTTGATTTTGGACTTGATTATTTCGTCTAGACTTTTTTCCTGCACATATAAATAGTCATTAAACACTAATTTTGAAAGGAGAGACCGACATTAGACCGGAGATTCAACCTAAGGAGAAAAAAGACGTTAGGAGGAAGGCGGAGAATTCTTCTACAAATTTTTCACTTGCTTCTTCCTATTTCCATTATTGGCTATGAATTGTAGTATTGTAGTAATGCATGCTATTATGAATAGTTAATTTTTACCTAGAGTTTTGATGGAACCTATTGGAGGATGATTTTCCTGTTACGTTAGTATAGATTTGTTGTAGCTTTTTCTCTATTTGTTCAACTACGTTTATATTATGGTTGGTTGAAGAGCTCTCAATCGACTGTACCTATTTAGTATATTACTTGGGAGAGAGTGCATATTTAGGTAGTTGTTGAACAACATCATTCCTAACGTATACGAGGGATCAATATAGAGGGTTTAAATGTGTGATTGGAGATAACGAAACTTTTATGCGATCCGAGTGAGCTGTACTTAACGAAACTTATATATATATATTTTTTTTAAAGTATAACTATTTATTAAAACTTCAATTTTTTAAAATTCTTTTACTTCACTAAAATCAATTCAATCTATACCAAAATACTAAGTAGTCTACTTATTTATTAAATTTAACAAAAACAAATGCTAAAACATTTATTAACAATCTAATCAGTGCTAACACTAACAATATAAATGAGTAAAAGCTAACATAAACTAAAGATTTTAATAGTATAAGAATTTAAAAAATAATAAAACAAGAAAATGTGAGGAATAGGTAATTAAAACAAATTAAAAGTAAGACAAACTCTCATGATTCAGCCTCTTACAGATCGAACCTATAGTGGTAATTGAGGAAGAAATCGTGAGTTATATATTACACAAAATAAAGTTTTGAAAAGGAAAAATAAGTTTGTTTCAGATGATCCAAAGAATTTTAGTGGCAGAGTGGACGAGCTCTATCATTTGTCTTCGTATTTTCCGAGACGCACTTGCATTTCCATTTCATATATTTGAGAATCTAGGATAAAGTCCTTTTTAGAGAAGTGAAACAGCAGCCAACGACGTATGATCAGCACCACCGGAGGAATCGACGATCTTTGTGTCAGGAGTACAAGGAATATAATGAATCCGGCAATAACCACTTCTGCTAATGAGATGAGATTCGCTCCTGACGGGGCACTGATAAAAACACAGCACAGATAGGTTAACATAAGAAAAAAAAGTGAACACCGTAGAAGGAGACTGTAGTAGCGTCTGAAAGGCATCAAGATGTAAGTCAACACGAGAGAAAAAGCAAATGTTATGGAATTTAGGAGTGTAAATATGTAAAAGGTTGTGTATAACGGGAGTTCAATCATAAATTCCTCCGGGGAGGTAGCCGGCGGATGTGCAGCAGGTAAAGTAGGGTTGTTGTCCATGTCTATTGCACTAGGCCAACCTCCAACAGGAGGACTTAGAACGACTTGAAAAGTGGCTGTTACAATCAATACAGTCGCTACTAAAAACGCATTTCGCGTGCCATCTGCAATTTCTTTATCCAAATACACTAGTCTCCGCGCTGCTTGTCTCCATTCCTTGTACTTGTTTGTGCTCAGAATATCTTTGTACATGAGATCGCCACGAAGCTCTGACGACCACAGAGCGCCGGCTCGCCGCAATAACTTCTGAATCTCCGCGCTACTAACCATATCAAGAGCTGTCTGATTTGCTTGATTTTTGCCATGAAGGTTAACTTCCTCTTGTATTAATCGCTCAATAACCTGATAACCATGTTTCATGAGTATGATATATTGCTAGTAAAACAAAACTCAACCACAATACACTGTTAAACTTTATGAAACATAAGAAGAAAAAAAAATTAGATATCAATTTTGGAGCCACAGCGTAATGTAAAGTAGAGAGTATATTATACATAGACGACAACCCATATGATAGGTTACATGTATATCCCTGTTATATTTTGATGATCTAATAAACTTACTGTTAAGAACCAGAAAAGAAGGAACCTGTTACACATTCTCAAGACCTCAGGATCAAAAGGTTTCAGCTTGAGATGTGGTTTAACTCTTCAGAGTCGAAGGAATAGCAGAGGGAACAGATAGCTACCAGTTCCCGATGTGACTGTACAAGTCAACAAGTCCCAAGTTGGGGACACAGTTCAACTCTTCCGAGTCAAAGGAACAGTAGAGGGAACAGATAGCTATCAGTTCCCGATGTGACATTACAAGTCAACTCTTCACAACTATAAAGTTGCTGCCTGCACACGCTACAATGCAAAAATAGTGTAGCAGTAAACTTTATGGGAAATGCTCTTTACCTAACTTGCAAGTGATTCTCAAGAGCATCAAGAACGAAGAACAACATAACCAAGGACGAGTTCCATGTATTGAAGTTATTACATGTCCTTAGTTGTGTTGTACCTTTGTTAAAGTACGCTACTTATAATTTCTACTTAGCTTAGTTAGAAGTAGGGGTGGCAATATGGTTCAAAGAAAACAGTTAACCACCCATATTATCCACTAAAAAATGGGTTAGATAATGAACTGTTTAAAAACGGGTCAAATATGGATAAGAACCATATTATTCATTTAGAAAATGGATAACCAATGAATAACCAATGGATAATCAATGGGTCTAACTTTTACATTTGTAAAGCCTCAAATTGGGAGTTCCTCAAGTTAGAGAGACTAAGAATCTCCCAAAAGTGATCATATACAAGAAGTCATGGATAATATGGGTAACCCATATTATCCGCCGGTTAACCCATTTTTTATCCGTATTAAATATAGGTCGCGTCGGATAATTGATCCGTTTTTTCATTACCCGTTTTCAACCCGAATCATATCCGCCCCGCCCAGCCTATTTGCCACTCCTAGTTAGAAGCATTGTGTAGGAAATCTTTGTAAATCATAAATCCTTGTATTTGTATCTTTGCTAGAGTTAGTCGAGTTGTAAAGTCTTTGTAATAGAGTTATTACAGAGTGGCTTGTAATAGTGTTACAAGGTAGTGAGGGATTAAAAGATTAATTCCTAGGTTACAATAGGTTGTAATCTAAAGTTGCTCAGTAGTGAAGTTGAAATCCTATAAGGGTAACTCCTGGTTTTTGATCCCGTGACCTACGAGTTTTCCACGTAAAACTCCATTGTGCCATTTACTTACTGCAGTGTGCGTATGTTCTGTGGGAACAAACACAAATAGAGAATCTGATTCTCTATATAATTGGTGGGCCCTTAAATTTTATCACCATAGCTTGTCAGCATTTTTAATCTAGAAATTAATATATAATACTGTAAGAATGAGAGCATAACCTATTGAACACTCGGCAGTAGTTGAAAATGTATGCATCTATGGACACATGATGCTGTAGACAATGAAATGGAAATTGGATGTGTGAAACAGCTCTAGATTAAAATAGCAGAAAATATGGAACTTTGCCAGCAAAATGAATTGCCGGCCATTAGTTTTCTTCTTTTCATTCCTCCAAATCAAACAAAAGAACAATTCATCCAAATGGGCTGAAAAATTCCTCATAACCTAGTCATACACATGACATTCAAGTCTTTAAAATGTCCTTCAGGATAGCATAGCATACCATCAATAGTTTGTAAGAGGTACTCACGAAAAACATTATTTCTATTAGACCAAATAATCTTCCAAAATTAAGAACAAGCATGGGAATATGACGTACCTCAACTTGACCTGTCTGTGCAGCAATATGCAACACTGTATTACCTCTGTTATCCTTCCATCCCAGTATCTCCTTGTTGTCTGTCCGAATTATCCAACCCATTAGCACGTTAAAAGCATGTGTACTTCTTCTTAGCACAGCCAGATGCACTGCAGTTTCTCCTCGAACAGTCAGTTGCTTGACTGCAGTGGGGCAGGCAACTAGAAACTCTGCAACAAGATCAGCATCGTCAGTTTCCGCTGCATAGTGTAATAGGGTCTTCCTCTCCCTACTTCTTAGTCCAATGAGCTCGGGATCAAACTTTATGAGCTGCTTAACCGTCTCTTGCTGTCCATTACGCAAGGCCATATCCAATGGGCTATATCCGCTGGGATTTAGCTTCCTCCCAAAGGAAGGCTTTAAACTCAAGATTTCAATAGCCAATTCTGTGTTCCCAGCAGATGCAGCTACATGTAATGGTGTTTCTGCAAAATCTTTCGCTTCTATGGCTTTAAGAATTCCTGGTTTTCTTTCAACAACTCCATAGAAAGCATTGATATCCCCTGTTTCGGCTGTCCGTTTCAACTCTAGCTCCATTTCTCAATATAGTTAATTAACACTATTGAATATAATAGATATAAATAGAGACCTGTGAGATCCTAAAACTGAAGCTGTTACTGCTGAAGAATTACTTGCACACTTCTGCGAAAATTCTTGCTAGATCGCGCAAGGTATGAGGAAGTTTCTAGATTCACACTCAGCCACCAGAATATTTGCATTTTGGTAATATTAAATCTACAAGGAAGGCTTGCTAGACCGCTGGGATTTAGCTTCCTCCCAAAGGAAGGCTTTAATTTATGCACAATCTTTTATTTCTTGTTTTTGTCACTAACAAGGGAACTTTGGGTCGGGTAGATTTTTTTGCAAGTGAACCGGGTAAAAAATTGAATGGGTCAATTTAATTGTGCAGCCAGGTAGCACTCCGTAAAAGATAAGGCTATATTTATTTTATAGTATAACGGTAAGGTCTGATATAACCAGATAATATAACGAAGGATATATTTAAATTATTTTTAATAGTACAAAGATATATTTGACCCTTCTCCGATTATTTTAACTCTTACTGTCGATTAGGATAGTTAGTTATTACTGTGAAATATAAATAGAGTGGAGGTGTGCAAATTTAAGGTGTAATTTCCAATTCTCATTTCAGATATTCTCCGAATGCTTCTTCATGCGATTTTATCCCAATCCATTTAGAGTTCACCATTGTCAAACTCTCTGAATTTTCACGTGGTATCAGAAAAAAGACTACAATTGTATTCCAAATTCAACAATTTAATGGCTAATTTTATCTCAGTTATGTGTCGAGATTCAGCGATTCAACACTAGTGAAAATTGACTTTGCTATTAATATCTCATAAAAGTTAGGAGTGATGTTGTTCAACAACCACCTAAATATGTACACTTTTTCAAGCAATACGTAATAAATATGCACTGTTAATTGAGATCCTTCAATTAACTAAAATAAACACGTAGTTGAACAAATAGAAAAATTCAAAGACTCAATTATATCAAAACGTATCAAGAATTCACCCTCCAAAAGGTTCCATCAAAACCCTAGATAACAGAATTAGCTACTCATTAAAGTATGTAAAATTACAATACTAGAATTCATAACCAACAATAGAAATAGGAAGAAAAAAGTAAAAAACTCGTAGAAGAATTCTGCGCCTTGCTCCTTGTGTGTTCTTGCCTCCTTAGGTCGACACCCCCCTCCTAAAGTGAGTTTAAGGGCTATTTATATGTGATAGAATTTGCATGGGGCGAAATAATACAAGCCCACTTCTGAACAGACTTTTTAGGTTAGCTTGTTTACTCTCTCGTGCACACGCGAGAGTGAACGAGCGAAGTTCTTCTTCTTTTCTTTTCCTTTTAGGTTTCTTGTGCACTTCCATGCCTTTTTGCCATAATCTGCTAATTTTTTTTTTCAAGATTTCCTCATCTAGCTCGGTCATTATCTCGTGTGCACGCGAGACTTAACGAGCAAAGTTCTTCTTTTGGCCCCGAATCAACTTATCAACTTTTTTTTTATCACCTTTTGTCCAACATGCTCCTACACATAAGAATGCACGTAATTAATATAATTCACTACAAAACTCATATAACCTCCGCATTCATACAAGTTATGAGATGAAAGTACACCGAAATATATACATTTTTTTTACCATTTATCAAACGACAAATTAGTAATGAATTGCAATGCATCATTATTTGGACTCATAATAAATTAAAAGTCTCCTGCTACCAACTCCTAACACAGGTTACTAATTTGACAATCCAAACGGTTAATAAAACACAACGTAATCTAAGAGATGCAAATCTAAGAGTTGAATTTTATAGGTTCCGATTTAAAATTCTACAACATCACATCTTATTTTATGGACTCAAAATGTATGATTTACATATATTGAATAATCTCTTTAACAAATATATAGGACTGGAAAAACATTATGGGTTTAGATGAACTCATAGCTTCTATACTAGATACACCCCTAAATGCAAATTTCTTTTATTACACGATTAGGCCTGCAAAAACATGACATATGGATATATATATATATATATTAGTTCTAGCATTTTCAAATAGAAGAGGATTAATGGTTCATTAAAATGTTCTCGGAGAAAGATTTAAAAAAGAATGCATAACATTGTTACTTTAGAAGACAATACGAAAATCTTGGCTCTTAAAAAGTCAATGAGGGGGACACATTTCTTATTCCTTTGGCTTTTGTTAAAAGTCATTTATTTTTATAAAGAAAAGCCATTGAAAATTTCTGAGACGAAAGTATAGTGTTACAATGTATATATTAACAGAAAGTTAACAAATTTTTAAAAAACCAAAGACTTTTGTGCTTTAAATTATTCTATCTGATAAGGTCCTAAACGTCCTATTCATTAGCGATCCACTTGAAGAAATAAAAAATTGCAAGTACGGAGTTGAAAAGTTTGTGAGAAATTCTTTTATTTGTTAACATTTCCATTGTACTTAGTCATTAAAACAGGTATATAGTATGAGCACGTGATTTTTGTCCCACATGAATTACTCCTACAAAATTCCAAAGAATTAGATTTTTTATTTTAATTATTTGTTATTTTAAGAATTATTGTAGAAGTTTCCTGGTTATTTGCATTGTCGTGTGCATGTTTAATTTTATTTAAATCATAAAAAATACAAAAATACATTGCATTTGCATTTAAGACTTAATTTTACATTTTAGATTAATTAGTAAATTAATTTGTTTGACAAAAATAGAAAAATCACAAAATAACTCATTTTTCCATTTTTATTTTTAGCTTCGAATTTTGTAGTTTTCTTTTAATTTGGTAATTAATTAGTGGTCGTAAATATTATTTTTGAGTAATTAACCTAATTTGGTAGGATATTTTAGTTTAGTAATTAATTTAGGTTTTATTTTAATTTTGAAAGAAAAGAAGATTTCGAATTTAAAAAGAAAAGAATATGAAAGTGAATTTTGATTTTGGCCTCTTTTAAATCCGATTTTCCCCAGCCCAAATCATTTTACCCTGAAACCCATTCAACCAGGCACAAACCCGTGTGCCCTACCCGGTCAGCCCCACTCAGTTAATGAAACGACCCCGTTTCCAGCATCTCAATCACAGTCGTTGATCTCTTTAAATCAAACGGTTGGGAATTGGTTTACTTGGCAGTATATAACTGTCCGAATCCACAACCCCCCT